>JBBPTD010000285.1:0-34603 GCA_038093895.1 Boletus aff. mottiae | reverse complement strand
ACCCCAGACCATGATCAATATGTCACTGGCCATCCACATGAGGTTAGCTATACTGGTGATACTGCTAGCTTGCCGTGTCCATCCGAAAGATATACCTTCGACAATCCCTCAAGATGACCTTTCTCCTCGTTGCTGTTGATCGGTTGTGACCCCGACGTTGAGCCAGGACTAAACTGGAGAGTTGAGACGCATCGCGTGGTGCCAGTGTCCCATGCTCTCCCCGCTGACACTCGAAGGATCGACATCTGCGGTGATATACACTGCAGCATGCCATGCTCAGCTTAGCGACCACGATCAGTAAGAATAGAGGAGAGATAACGTACCATCAACAAGAAATACACACCAATGAACGTCGCCGACGTCGGATTCTCGGTGCCCAACGACACTACAAAGGCAATCCCAGCGAGCGTGACGACAGCGAAATAAGAAGACATATGTTCTCTCCCAAGGTGTTCCAGGATCTTCCTTCCATGCGATAACATATCATGCATGTCAAGATTGTCTTCAGGAAAACCGAGACAATATAGTATGCGAGAGCAAGTTGCTAGTCCAATCGACTAGGACTCCCAAAACCGGATGGGCATGGCATGAGGCAACCATAGGGATGTCGTGCGGAGGAGATATTCACTGAGGGTATTAGCCAAAGGATTACAGGTACGACGATAGCACGATTGCTACTCCATACAATCCGACAGCGGTACATCTGGAATCAACAGAGTGAGCACACATTCTGACATCCTCGTTCATGTCATACCATGAGGCCATCCGTCATGAGCTGGAGGGTGATGACAGCCGTTGTCCCCCAATCCATGTACCAAGCCGAAATGTTCTCCTTAGCGAATGCGACGGGACCCCTTGGGAAGTTGGAGTCCAGTATCCACATTTTTTTGACCGAATATCGCTGGGGTGGATACCCAGACGGTGATGAAAAAGATCATGATGCTGCTGAAGAGGGCATATAACACATTGGATTTCTTTGACGCTCCCTTGTTCCTCAGCAAGACATTCATGGTTTTGAAGTAGAGGACCAATTCAATGCCTGCGCGAGCGGTCTGATACGCATCAGGAAACTGACCATAGAGGATATTCTCTATGCTGATCCCAACGTCAGTTGAGTTTTGGAGCGTTAAGCTGGACTCGAGGATCGTGAGGGTGAGGGTGATGTGGACATGATCCCAAAGAAAGAATTTACGTCGACACCAAGAGAATCATCCCTCAGTCGATTTCATATCGAAAGAAGTCTCCTTGTTGCTCGCGTCGCGATAGTGTTTGAAGAACCTCCTGCCAGCACATACCGACGGATACCACTTGCCATCCAGGACCAGCGCAATCCCACGGAAGGATCACAATGATTGATCGACTTGGCGGTGGCCTATGCGCAGTGAGGGACGCTCTACATATCGCGATCCCGCTAGATGTTAGGTGTAATATTGACTAGGCGATCCAGGCACTGCGCACCAGATTGAAAATAGACCCGTGAACCCCCCTCCGAACAGAATTGAAACGGCGCCTTTGCATCGACCATGGCGAGCAACGGTGAGAATACAGCGACTGTGCAGAACACTGCAGAGAACTAGTCAATGATTGAACGTCTCAGGCCTCACTGATGAGCAAGTTTCACGTGGACGAACTGACCGAATCCCATGCCATCCCCTGGAGACTTCAAGGATTAGTTTCTGGACTCGTTCCCACTCTTCCTATCTGCTGCGGATGTGCCAGTGTGTGGATACAGTAGGACCGGAAGCGTCGGGATTTCCTGACTTGTACATCTCGGCATACTCCGAAGTTGAATTCCCGCCACACCATAGCGCACGCTCGTCCAACGCACAGAATCGACAAATCCCGGCAAATCCATCAAGGTAGGCCCGCATTCACGCTTGTATCCAGCACGAGTCGTCCCCGAGACGTCCATGCCGCTTGTCTTGAGCTTGGACGTCGAAATCCCGTCGTTTAGTGGCTGGATGAACCGATGGGATGTTGGATGGACTAGTGCTTGTTCCCGAACTCTGATCTTCGTCCCACCACTTTGGATCGTACCGCTGACTCTCTCTCTCTTTTCGCGCCTCGTCGGCCGTGGTCATCGAATATAGATGGTACGTATGTTTGACGACGATAGTAGTTTGACACATTGCCGACCTTGTCACCCCGGAATAACAGAAGCTCGAAATCGACTCTTTCTCGGGCTACAAAATTTACCCTGCAAAGGGTAAACTCTTTGTTCGCGGAGACTCCAAGGTATGTCCTCTTTCTCCATCCCCCCACACTCCCTCCCCCTCCCCCACTCGTGTTGACCGCCACTCCTAGATCTTCCGCTTTGCCAACTCCAAGAACGCTTCTCTCTTCCTCCAACGCAAAAACCCTCGCAAGATCGCCTGGACAGTGGTGTACCGTCGCATGCACAAAAAGGGTATCACGGAGGAAGTCGCCAAGAAACGTTCACGCCGAACTGTCAAGCACAATCGTGGTATCGTCGGTGCCGACCTCGCTACCATCGCCGCCAGGCGGAACCAAACTGCCGCTATCCGTACGCAAGCACGACTCGCCGCTATCCAGAAAGCCAAGACCGAGAAGAAAGAAAAGGAATCGAAGAAAGCAAAGGTCCGCTGTGGCCGTTTCCCCGGCTTCGCACGTTGCTAATTGTTCCTGTTTCTGTTTCTTATTCTAGCCCGCCACCCGTGCACCCGTCAGCACAGCACCAAAGGTCTCGAAGCAACAAATGAAGGGTGGCAAGGGCCGATGAGCGGACTTGCTGGGGTGCTTTTCTCCCATTCATGACATAATTCGGATGCACACATGCTTGTATGTTTCATGATGCCCTGTCCAACCCTTTGCCACCGTTCATCGAAGACCAAGTTACTTTCGGGATATCTGATAATACAGGATGCTATGCCAATGTCCAAGATGGCGACTATGTAGTGAGCCAGCGGAAATTGGATAGATTGCAAGTGTGTAGAGAGTCCAAGTGGTAAGGAGCGAATAAGATCTGCGTTCACAGTCTAGGTGTGTGAGAGCGTTCCGGCGCGTACTTGGCCTAAGAAGAGTCAACGGCGTCAGTCTCCACCACCACCATGTGCAACGACGACGCGTACCATCTCGTTTTCCTTCTTCACAAAGCCGCATTTTTCATAAAAGGCTGTACGAAAGCACAAGTGGAATCAACACCCTGCTAGCCCCGCACCGTCAAGACAACCACTCACGTATATTCGCATCGCTACAATTCAATATCGTCTTGTAGCACCCGCTATTCTCGCTAATGTGGGTGAGGGCCTGTATGATACGCTGACCAAGCTTCTTGCCCTGCTGGCTCTTGTCGACGGCAATGTCCTCAATGTGGCCGACACTGCCAAGACCGCGGAGGAACTTGCGTTCGATGAAGATGGAGCCGACGCCGACGATACGGTCGCTGGCGTTGTCGATGATGACGAGTGCGTAGTAGGTTTGAGGGACGGCGCGCATGGCGTGGAATTGGTTCAGCCAGGCGGCTTCACCGAGGTCGTTGACGACGGTGAGGACAGAGAGGACGTCGAGATGGCCGCGTTTGTAGTCTGTTGATGCGAGTGGGCGGATCTGTGAGGACGGTCAGAGGAGCGGTAGACGTTCAGTTGGGAGTGTACGGACGGTCAACTCTTCGGGTAACAATTTCGAGACCTCGAGTGAGATCAACTCTTGAGGAAACATGAGGTCAAGGGACATCACGGAGTAGTCCAAGGTGAGTGGTATGTGGGCAAGGGAAAGACGCGTTGCTTCTGACAGTTGGAGTTTTATTCACGGTCGCTATAAATCCACAAACCTAGTGTTACAGACCACAGCCACTACTAGTACAGCCCGGTTATTACATACGCGGATGGTGCTAACTTACGGGGACCTTGCCCTTGAACTTGGACCTGATCTCTTCCCCAAGAGGCTTCCCACTCCCCTTCTTGCGCATCCAGAGCGAGAGCGTCCCTCCTTGACGCACCAGGCTCAGCGGCACTCCCTCTTCCTGCTTTCGCACCGCTTTCAATATCATCTTGAGCAAGTTCTTCAACTTTCCGAGCGAACCTTCCATCATCTCCGCATACGGCCTCATCTCCTCGCCCGTGAGCGAAATCTTTTCGATAGGCTCAAAGACGCCTCTGTTGTGCTTGGCCGTGTAGAGCCACGCCGTCTGCGATAGATACAACTGGGGATAGATCTCCTTCCAATTCGGTTCCCTGTGAATAGATCTTGTTTTCACTTCGATCAAGTTGGTCTGAGGGACGACTGAACGAGATGGTGTGAATTGGATGTCGAAACCAGCAGACTCCGGCTCGTTCGGCTTCTTTGGCTTGTCTGAGTTCCCCCCAAGACTCAACGACGAGAACGAGGCGAGGAGGTCGTCGTCGTCGTCGTGCTTTGTCTCTGTGCACGCATCCGCCGCGAACCCGAGCAGGATGTTCACACTCCCAAATTTCTAAGGAACACGGTCACCGACATCTTGGACACCCCACGATCACGACTCACATAGGTGATGATGCGGCGATGGTCAACCATCTTGTCGCACCCGACCGGTGCCCTGGTTGCAGCCTTGAGATACTCGTTGCCATACCCCGTTTGCTGGCCAACGAGCATCGTAGCCTCCTCCTGCCGCGTAAATAAGCACGTCTTGCCAACCAAATCAACGTCGATCCGGAAGTCGTCCTCGGTGCACGCATTGTCAATGTAGCGCAGCAACTTGCGCAGACTATTGCGACCGGTGACGAGGTCGAGGTCTGCGTACGCAAAGTCGTCGTTCATCGCATCAATCGCAGCAAAGAGGGGCAACATCGGGGAGTGGTTACCCATCTTTGATGCGTCGTGATGGATGTAGTGGATTCCTGCGTCGAGCGGTACTTGTTTCACTGGCGGACGCTCGTCTGCCCAGATCCAAGGGGAGCCTATTAGGGGAGAGATGGTATGTGGGAGAGACGTGACGGCATGGGTACGTGGACGTACCTGGGATGACGATGGTGGGGACTGGTGCATCGATCCATGAGTAGGAGGCTACGAGTCTGACGTGACGCAGTCGGACGAGCTCCGAGGCGAAACACGTGGAGTCGACCGACAGCGTCGCCACACGTTTTTCGAGGTCTTTTAGAACAAAGGGTGTGCTTGACGATCTAGCACCTGGTTGGCGACTGTGATAGTCATTTAGCTGTGGGGGCCATCTTTCATCTCGCGTGTATGCTGCCATATTGCAGACGGGGGTGGAGTCAAAGGCTCAGATCTGCTGTGTTGATCGCTTCTTATAGTGCGAGATTGCACGCACCTTTACAACGCGGATCATTGTGGGATGGGAGAAAAGCGGGATTCGAAGTGCTGCCGAATACACGAGATACAGATAGTTTAGGAAACAAGTCATAGTACACGCCCAAATGAAGCTTACGGGGAGCTAACGATTGACGGAAATCATCAGTGATATGTAGGTAGGATATTATTTGCATGTATATGTTCGCACCAGAGTAAGTTACAGCTCGAGACGTCGTACGCTGCGTCGTTGATGGGGCGCGACCCAGTGTTCTGCGGGTCAGTAAACGTTCATGCGTGAACTTTCCCATGAACTCAAGTGAACTGAACACGTGCAGTACAATTCTAGTACAGCCCAGTTATTACATACGCGGATGGTGCTAACTTACGGGGACCTTGCCCTTGAACTTGGACCTGATTTCTTCCCCAAGAGGCTTCCCACTCCCCTTCTTGCGCCTCCAGAGCGAGAGCGTCCCTCCTTGACGCACCAGGCTCAACGGCACTCCCTCTCCTTGCGCTCGCACCGCTTTCAATATCACCTTGAGCAAGTTCTTCAACTTTCCGAGCGAGCCCTCCATCATCTCCGCATACGGCCTCATCTCCTCGCCCGTGAGCGAAATCTTTTCGACAGGCTCAAAGGCGCCTCTGTTATGCTTGGCCAAATAGAGCCACGCCGTCTGCGATAGATATAACTGGGGATAGATCTCCCTCCAATTCGGATCTCTGTAAATAGACCTCGTTTTCACCTCGATCAAGTTGGCCTGAGGGACGAGCGAACGGGATGGTGTGAATTGGATGTCGAAACCAACAGCAGACCCCGGCTCGTTCGGCTTGCTTGGCTTGTCTGCGTTGCCCCCAAGACTCAACGACGAGAACGAGGCGAGGAAATCGTCGTCGTCATGCTTTGTCTCTATGCACGCATCCGCCGTGAATACGAGTAAGATGTTCAAACTCCCAAATTTCTAAAGAACACGGTCACCGACATCTTGGACACCCCACGATCACGACTCACATAGGTGATGATGCGGTGATGGTCAACTATCTTGTCGCACCCGACCGGTGCCTTGGTTGCAGCCCTGAGATACTCGTGGCCATACCCCGTTTGCTGGCCAGCGAGCGTCGCAGCCTCCTCCTGCCGCGTAAACAAGCACGTCTTTCCAATCAAATCGACATCGATCCGAAAGTCGTCCTCGGTGCGCGCATTGTCAATGTAGCGCAGCAACTTGCGCAGACCATTGCGATCGGTGACGAGGTCGAGGTCCGCGTACGCAAAGTCGTCGTTCATCGCATCAATCGCAGCAAAGAGGGGCAACATCGGGGAGTGGTTACCCATCTTTGATGCGTCGTGATGGATGTACTGGACTCCTGCGTCGAGCGGTACTTGTTTCACGGGCGGACGCTCCGCCGCCCAGATCCAAGGGGAGCCTATTTGGGGAGAGACAGGTGAGAGGGACGTGATGGTATGAGTGTACGGACGTACCTGGGACGACGATGGTGGGGACCGGTGCATCGACCCATGAGTAGGAGGCTACGGGTTTGACATGACGCAGTCGGACGAGCTCCGAGGCGAAACCTGTGGAGTCGACCGACAGCGTCGTCACACGTTTTTCGAGGTCTTTTAGAATAAAGGATGTGTCTGACGAGCTAATACCTGGTTGGCGACTGCGATAGTCAGTTGGCTTTCCTCTGCGTGGCCATCTTTGGTCTCGCGTGTATGCTGCCATATTGCAGATGGGGGTGGAGTAAAAGGCTTATCTTGCTGTGTTGGCCGCTTCTTATAGTGCAAGATTATACACTCCTTTAGGACGACGCAGATCATGGTGGGATGGGAGAAATGCGGGATTCGCCACTGCCAGGGGAATACCGAGGACGCAGCAGAGTTGGGTGTAGCGGTCACGCCACCAGATCTCTCTTTGGTCCAGGTCTTCAGTACTGAGTCGTGGAGTGGGAAACGTCTCTTGCTGTCGAATACAGGAGATACAGATAGTTTAGGAAACAGGTCATAGTAGCCTACAAAAATTCGATAAAGATAATACGATCCATACGCATCCTCACCAGCGCGTGTTCAAAAGTAATCAGAAACGGGATAAAGAACAAAGGAAGAACAACGGAAACCTCACTCCTCCGCGGTCGGTGGCATCCCTCGAAACGCTGACCCACCACCGGCCCTCACGCAATCGATGCTCGGCCGCGGTCGAAAACTCTCCCGTCTGATCCGACTACCCTTGTTCAAGCCCGACGCCCGTGCTATGCTCGATCCTGCCGAGCTCCCACCATGCGATTTCGTCGCGCTCTCGTGACGGTGGGAGCTCGCACCAGAGTAAGTTACAGCTCGAGACGTCGTACGCTGCGTCGTCGATGGGGCGCGACCCCATCCGAGCGAGCCATAGCCTTCTGCATGTTTCGACCGTGTCGTAATGTGCGAGACAGGCGGTGCGAAAGTGGACTTTGGTAGTCCAGAAGCGGGTCCACTCGGCGTGCGGCCCTTTGCAGGGGACGAGCTCCGCGCAGGCTTGGCTCGACCGTCCGCAAGCTTTTGTCGTTTGCTAGTCGTCTGAGACATAGACGACCCCGATCTCACCGCTGGCGTGACAGCCCCTGGAAATGGATTGTGCATTTTTCCAGGGACATACCCAGCTTTGCTGGCGTTGCCGGCGGAAGGCTCCAGGCTGCGGCTACGTGTCAGAGGGCCGGTGGGTTTACTCGCATTGAGTGCTTGTATCGAGTATTGTGACGTGATCGTCTTCTTCTTGTTCTCTTGTTCGTTCGCAGATATACCCTCCATCAGAATCTGAAGCATGCTTTCTCCGTGCACGAGGAAGGGACGACCATTGGCCTGCTCCCATGCGGGAAGGAACGACAACAGTTGCTGTTCTAGCTGCACGTCGAATGATTAAACAGGCAGAGAACAATCGTGGGACTTGAGAACGAACCTTTGGTTTCTCCTTGCCTACCCGCTTCCTCATCTTCTCTTCTCTCAGTAGTCGACCCGGATCCCTACCGCCTCCTCGACCAAGGAGTCGCGTCTGGTCCCCAGCGACCCTCTCCAGCTCCTTCTCCTCTTCACATATGTCAAGGTATTTCTTGATAGATGCCAACATGGGCTTCTTGAGCCTAACTTCCACTTTGAGCCGCGCGATTTCATGTTCGTGCTGGCTCAGCAGATCTTCCGTGTGTTCATCTGTGCGTGAAAATGTCAACCCCATCCCGGTGGCAGCCTTAACGGAGGGTACCTACCATCCACAAAAGCAGCAAAGTCTGCACGCTCATCCTCTCCCGTCATCAGTTCGTTCCACAGCGACTCGATCTCTGACCGGGCATTCTCAATAAACTCTCCCATTCGTTCCCTCTTCAGGTCAATCATGCGCTCTAGCTCTTCCTCGTAGGTTTGGATAACATGGGGAGTCGTCCCACGATTCGCCTGAAGACAACATACATCAAAAGGCAAGAGGAACTGGGTTAGAGTAACTCACCTCAACGAAGGCGTCCATCGCCTTATCATCCACTCCCATTCTTCTCCAGAGCGATTCCAGTTGGTCATACATGGCTTGGATGTGAGTCTCTCTCCGTTTCTTCTGCTCCGTCAACTCAGAACATCGCTGCTCTGCATATAGCATCATCTTCTGTGTTGGTTCGACCCCAAGCGAACCAAGAAGAGTGGCAGGAACAGGATCGGATGTCGATGAAGAATCCAAGAGTTGCACAAAACGAGAGAATGCATATTGAAATTCTCGCACGGGATCTGCACTGAGTTCAGTTGGTGACGTCGGGATCGGAGAAGCTGAGCGGAAGAGAAGCTTGGCGTCGGATCTACCGTGACACGAAGGGGTGGGTGTGCCAGTCGACTCAAGAAAAGGGTCTAGACTAGGAGCTCGTAGGTTGCTTGAAGAGGACGAACGGGGGAGTGGATAGGCGGGAACTGTTAATGTTGAGGAAGAAGCGACAGGTAGAGCTGGCCTGTCATCAACTTCTGGTAGATCAATACCAAGTTCTGTGTGTAGCCAATCGATTTGGATGAATACGTCGCCAAGCAGGGCGAGGCGCTTCGTCTAAGTGAAGATGTTTTAGTAAACATGGCTATTCTAGTCAAATATGGAATATGAAGCTAGGCAGACATGGCGAAAACAACAAATATGACGTCCGCCAGCTACTCAGGGCATGCGTGTGTCATGGGGCCTCTAATTTTCAAGCAGGATCAATCATCCACAATGCAAGAGTCGTAGGACATGATCATCACGTTTGCGCAGAGATGCCCAACTCAAACGACCACCCGCCGTTTGTGCACAGATCGCCTCCACCCCACGGAAACCTTGGAAATGGAACATGAATCACTCACCATTTCGCCCTTTCCTCGTACCAGCTCCTTCTCTAGTTTAGAGAAACGCTCTGGCATGACATCCCGAAGAGCATTGGGATTACTCGTGTCCTCCTCGGCCGAAACGGTCGGTTGAAGGATATCCGCGGAAAAATAATTCATCCCCAAGCTTCGCGCGAGGGCGTTGAGTCGATTCGTCAATGTCGTCAGTTGTTCTAACTTTGTGTGGTACACCTATCGCAATATCATCACGTCGTATCCTTTGTATCGATATGTAGCAACCATCAACGCACCTGTCGCAATCGTTCTTGATACTCCAAGGCACGTTCGTGCCGTCGTGGTAGGACTTTTTCAGACTTGATCTCGTTGAGCGATCCAACGACTTTGGCGTTGGCACCCAACGCGCGTGCGTATCGCGAACATCCGATTTCCATCTCTTCGCATTTCGCTCCCCATTCTTCGACTTGCTTCTTGCGTACGTCGATTTGCGACTCGACTGCTCGAGTCAGGTTGTGCTGTAGTTCTTGGAGTTCGTCTTCGAGGGCGGTGGGGGGCAGACCAAGTTGGGAATGTAGTTGTGGAAGGAGCTGCGTTTGAGCGTTCAAATGCGTGTGTAATGTCGAAAGGAGCGAGCTCAACGCGAGCGACGACGAGGAAGCCATGACTTTGTGAGGCAAGGTCGCGTCTCCATTTCGTGGTTGCAACCAAACCGCGTTTCGGTTAGTCACGTGATAGCTGATATATCACCTGTCCATTGACAGTAGACTGCGTACTGCGGCCTGCCCATTGCCCAAGGCCTGCCGTACGTTAATAACGCGCTGATCACTTGGGCTCTGTAGAATGCAGCGATAACGGTGAGCGTGGTGTTGCGCTGGATGGGTCAATATTTCAATGTTGATGCACGCCGTGGCCGTGTTCGTATTTCTTTTCTCACGCCGACTCTCGTTCACTGCGGCCTTTACTCAAGAATGCAGTGGCACTGACCACTGACGGTGGCCGAGCCAAGGCCGAGCTTGCACATCCGCATGCGACAGAAACATGAGTTCATTCATCAGGTGACCTCCGCCACGTCGTTTCATACCTTGGACTAAACGATCTTTTGTGACTTTGAGCCCTAGTGTAACAGCAGCTCGGAACCTGTCAGGGAATTTGAGGTCGGTACCTCGTGGGTGCATCATCCAGATAAACAATGCAACGGCCTCAAGTTTGTCAACTCGTACCCCACGCTCGATGTGTCGCACGAACTTGTCAAGGGGGAGTACACTTCCAGCACGCCTATCGCTATCAAAGTCATGCTATCCCGGGATGCCGATGAAGATAATCCTGACGACCAGATTGTCGTTGCTCCGTTCTATCCCGTGAAAAAGATGGCCAGTTGGCGGCTCGTCATTGGTGAGCCAAGCACGCGCCAGCTGCACGTCGTCAAGCGTGTCACCATCAGCAAGAGTCTCGCCGTCAAACTCGAATTCACGTTGCCCAAGGGCATGCATTCGCTCAAGTTGTACGTGATCTGCGACTCGCACGTCGGTGCGGACCACGATGTCAGCCTGGATCCGATCGAAGTCGCCGAAGGAGAGGAGAGCGATAGTGATGATGATGACGATGACGAGAGTGAGGATGCGATGGAGGAATGATGAGGTTGATTGCATTATGTTTTTCGACGTAGTGTTCAGTTTTCTCGCTAACTCTTTGTTCTAATAACTTGTATCACATCACTTGCTCACAGATTCAGCGGGATCGCCGTCAGAATGTTCAACTGGGATTTATATGGTCAGATCGATCGGGTGCGACTGATGGAAATGCGGTGCAGACCATGTCAGAATGTTGGGCACGAGTCAGAAATTCTGACTCGTACCCAACATACTGTATTACCAGCTTGCTCTTTGACCCGTTTCGTTTTCACAGGACACACCCCGCGATGGCCGAATCACATTTCGACACCGAAGACTCGCAGCTAATTGTCGATCTGCACCGGATTTCGCAAAAGTCTCCCAAGCTCATTCGATCGACTGTGTATTCCGCGCCTTCGGACCCCACGGTCAAGATTAGGAGCTGGAAGATGAACGAGTTCAAGTACTATGACATTCCGTCGCCATTCCCGACGCTCGCTCGAGGTCTATTTACGAGAGAGCTCAAGGCAGACACCGACCAACCTCAGTATCAGATCGTCGCTCGTGGCTACGACAAGTTCTTCAACATTGGGGAGGTGCCTTGGACAGATGTAAGCAATACTTCTAATTACATCCCCTTTTACCGATCGTTGATTGTGTGCGATAGTGGTCATCTTTGGAGGCGCATACGGGCTCACCATACACATTGTCGTTCAAATCAAATGGGTGTATCATATTCATTGCTTCCATCTCGCCTTCCAAGCTGATCGTCACGTCCAAACACGCATTAGGAGAAATGGATGGTGTTTCGGAGACACATTCACAAGCTGGCCACAGGTGGCTCAAAACACATCTCGCGTCGACGGGAAAAACGGAAGAGCAACTCGCGGCCGTACTCTGGGAGAAGAACTGGACTGCAGTAGCTGAGGTGCGTTCACCGCCTCGGCATGGTTTAGAGTCGTGGACTAACGGCGGCTCCTTTTTGGAAGCTTTGCGATGACGACTTCGAGGAACATGTACTAGCCTACCCACCAGAGAACTCCGGCCTTCATCTGCATGGCATAAATGAAAATTGCAAGGAATTCCACACCCTTCCTACCGATGTCATCGATGCGTTCGCACAAGAGTGGGGCTTCCTGAAAACCTCGACCATCGTATATGACACACTCGCAGAAGTGAAGGAATTCACTGACGAGATCGCAAAGACGGGAGAATGGAAAGGAGAACCGCTGGAAGGCTTCGTCGTCCGCGCCGGCATCGTCGACCCGAAATCCCGTACAACGTCTCGTGACAAACGACCACCATATCCGACCGGTTCTTCGTTTTTCTTCAAGGTGAAGTTTGACGAACCGTATATGATGTACCGCGACTGGCGGGAAATCACAAAATCGCTCTTGAATACCAAAGGCTCGCTCAGCAACGCGAAACTTCCCAAGTCCAAGATGAAGCGCAAGGAGACGCGGGTTTATGTTAAATGGGTCAAGAACGAGATTAAAACAAACAGGAGCGCTTTTCAGGGGTATACACAGGGAAAGGGGATTATAGCCACTCGGGAGCGGTTTCTGAGGTGGTTGGGGACCGACCAAGGAAAGGACCTATCTGATGTCGAGGAGGCAGACCAGGTTGCCAAGGAATTCGGTAACACCGTCATCGTGCCTGTTGCTATTCCAGGGTGTGGTGAGTCGATCTCTGCCCTCTTCAAGTGTCGTAGAGCTGATGCCAGGTCGCAGGCAAGACGGCGGTCTCTGTCGCACTCGCCCATCTCTTTGAATTCGGACACACCCAGAGCGATGATGTGCAAGCCAAGAAGCCGGCCCGCACCTTTCTCAAAAACGTTACCGATCTCCTCAAACAACATGATGTTGTTATTGCTGACAAGTGAGTTTTTCGATTTCGTGTTACGGAGTGTCCATTCACAAATTCCTATGTAGAAACAATCATATGCGACAACATCGAGAGGGATTACGCGAAGCTGTTGCCAAAATCTATCCACCGGTTCGTCTCCTTGCCCTCAATTGGGCTCTGGAGCAGCCGCAAGCGAAGATACTTCGGGCGTGTGGAGATCGTATCCTCGATCGCGGCGATAAACACCAGACTCTACGAGCCGACCAGGTCGGAAAGTCGCATGAAGACGTTATCCGGAAATTTCTGCTCCAGGTGGAAGAACTTTCCGACACGGAAGTGGACGGCAGTATTGAAATGGATATTGGCGAGCCGCTCGAAGCAGCGGTGGCCCGTGCAGTCGATGGATGCGTCGACATCCTGGGTATGGAGCGACCCAATCAGGAGCGAATCGACGAAGCCGTTGCAGTCGCCAAAGGATATGCGCCAGCGAGGATGAAAGGGGCAGATAAGAACGAAAAGAAGGCAAAAGAGCGCATACCACCACGATACTTTGGGATAATGGTCGAAGTGGATTGTGAAGCGCTTATCGCACCCCTGATGGAGCAAGAGGGAGACGTTCCATATGATGGCAAGACGTTCTGGAGCAAATTAGTCAACGATGAACGGATTTCCAATCGACCTCACATCACTATCGTGCACAAGGCCAGTCTGCCCGAGGCAGCTGATCTTTGGGAACGATGCGGCGCGCTTGCTCAACTGCCGGCACCGCCCCTCTTCTCGCTCACTCTCGGACATCTTGTCTGGGACGGCAGGGTCATGGCATTGACTGTCGATGACTTTCAGCTGGCCGACGAACCTTACAATGACGCTGATCCAGGACAAGAGAAGCACGAGTTCATATCGATGTTACCAGCTGAGATCAGGAACAGCCTTCACATCACTGTCGGGACCCTCAACGCGGATGTCTCGCCATACGAAGCAAAGGGTCTCGTGGAGACGTGGCGGAGGGGAATGCGGAGCGGGATCGGTTCGCTAGAGCTGGAAGCTCCGTCAGTCAAGGGTAGGATCAGTGGTTTGATATCATGATACCGCCACGAGGCGTCATTCGAACGCAGCATATGCATTACCATGAACCTGCTAACATACACAACACCATTACAACCATGTACATACCGCGGTACCCCATAGGGACTTCTAGCAGTTGCTCCTACCCGATGTGATCGAAAGATTGATCGTTGACCTGCGCTCGCGGTATGCCCAATGAGTCATTTGGAACATAACTGACGGGGCAAGTCATGCCAAGGGTGCGCTGACACACTCTCCTGTTTGTCCCTGTTTGTACCATTCCGTGTCAGACCTTTCGGACTCGGACTTTTCAAGTTCCAACAGGCATCTCGGACGGTGACGATGGGTGCTGGTTGTTGCTGGCCCCTCGCCGAGTCTGTTGTCTGTGGGGAATGATTCGAACCAAGCCCGACTACATACGTTGTAAGGACGATATCACGACTTGTTGGGCTGATACTCATCTAGTTTTCCAGGTCAGACACGCTTTACCACAGCATCGACATTCGAGACGACTAACGTTGCTGACGGCATCCCCGACAAGGTGCTTCTGAAGTTACCCCCGTCATCCGGGGATGTGGAAGGCTGGGAGCGTTGGTTCGTCGATGCGGTGCCCATGAGGGTTTGCAAGCAGAAATAAGACTGAGGCTGGAGAGGGTAGGCCCTTCGCGGTCACTGCGTTCTACCAAGAGACTCGGTGGCGATTCGAATGCGAGCAGAACTTGAAGGAGGCGCGTTGGGTCGCGTCTGTGATTTTGAGGACGAGCGCGACATGACATCTCCGGATATACTACTACTAACATCCTTGACTCACAAATTGAATCTGGCGAGTCTAATCAGATTAACCTCCTCGAAGCATATCCAACGCTCCCTTCTTTGCCCCACGTCCCCGGAACAGACTCTTGTATACTAGATGCCTTCCGAACGCCATCGCAATACCCTTATCCGATCCGTTACCCCCAGCTCACGATAGAACAAGCCTACTTGGACGTCGATTACGGAAAAAAAGGGCGTCGACTTCACCGTGGCCCTTCCCCCATTCCAGCTTCCGGGAAAGCCTGACGAACTTGTAAAGCACGTTTTAGAGGACGTACGTTCGCTTTTATTTCACTGACCCAGCGTACTAGTAACAAAGTCTTGCTTATAGTTCCAACCTGATGACTTCGTTGCATCCATAACGCACAATTCCTTCATTTTCAACTAAATAGCGCGAGTCTCATTCGCCAAGTCCTCAATCAAATCCATACCCTCAAGTACGACAGTTCCTCCGGAAAACCTTGTTACGGAACGAACACCACCGGCGCTGGGAAGAAACTCACCATCGAGTACTCGTCTCCGAATATCGCAAAAACATTTCACGTTGGTCACCTTCGGAGTACCATCATCGGCGCATTCTTGGCAAACTTGTATAGGACGTGCGGTTGGGATGTCGTATCAATGAACTATCTCGGAGATTGGGGCACACAGGTAACGATTCCATCCGCTTGACGACCCACGCTTGCTGACATTCAACATTCGGTCAGTTCGGAATGATAGCCAGAACATACCTTTGGCTAGTAGCGCTGACAAGGCCGTGAGAACCTTGTTTGACTTTGACCTTTTGCTGCCAATGCATGATCAACAGGCCGGACAACGAAAAGAAACGACGAATCAACAGCGTCGTTGCCAAGCACCCTGATTGGGCACGCACGATAGGACACATCATCAGCGAGATCTGGCGAGTAACTAGCATTGAAACTATGGTCGTGGAGCGCTTGTCTGCTTAAGGGTTGAACTGCCCTACGAGTGCCAGGGAACCACCTTGCTAGGTGTGCGGCTGGATGGACGGAAGGTGATTGCAATTGCACTCAATGTTTGATTTTCCCGAGGCTAACACAATAAGTAGAGGCCCTCCTGTTAATAGGAAGAGCGCATCCAACAGCGTCATTGCCAAGCACCCTGATTGGGCACGCACGATAGGACACATCATCAGCGAGATCTGGCGAGTTACTAGCATTGAAACTATGGCCCTCGTCGTCGTCGCCTGGTGCACGGTCACATTGATATTTGCAGCCCCATGCAAAGCTACATAATTCATGTCCGTTGTGAGCTTGTCGATAGACCGTGGCCATGCCACGCCCTGGGCGGATTACTAGTTCGATCCATCGGCACCGGACCTATTACATCATGGGAAGACAAAGGCCCGTCTCCATGGTGTACCTTCGGGGGCCGACATAACGCTACACGCCGTCTTTCATCCCTCCTTTGGCCGTTGCTTGTGTTGCATACCAGAAGGCACCCCGCAACGACCTGGCCATCGGAAGGGAATGTTCCGTGATGGGGATCCCTGCAGGACGGCCTCGCCAAAGTTGGTATTATATTTATACGGAGGAATTATTACAGGTTATAAACAATCTTGTGCGAGTACGATAGTTGGAGAAACGATGCATACATAACTACAGTGAGATGAGTCGTAGAAAAATATGTTTTCAAAACGACCGAGATGGCAACAACAGCGGTTAGATAGCGAAGATATTCGATAGCGAGCCAACCTGCCAGGGTCCCAAATAAATGCAGATGAGAACAAGGCTCGAGGAAGGCATATATATTATCAAACGAGGACATGTAATTCAAGTTGCATGCAAACAGTTCCGTAAAAAGTGGTCTACTGACAGCATATATCGTGAGTCCATTGTTAGATTTCGCTATAAGGGAACGTACTTTAGGCGGACGTTCACTGTTGTCCCGGCGCCCGCAGGCGTTTCTGTGATCGTCCCGAGTCTGCATCGAAGGGATCGACCGTGTTCCGTCCTCGCTTATATGTCCGAGAAGGCGTTGAAAGTGCTGGACCGTCTTCTCCCGTGATGCGGTGCGGTATCCTTGGATGACCAAGCGGGTTGCGATCGGGCGTCACCAGGCCCTTAAAGTCTTCTTCGGTAAGTGTTTGTCCCTGAAGAATTCTGCCCATATGCGTCTCTGCGAAGGGTAGGCCGCCCCTCCGAATGGCAAATAACATCATCACTGAAGGCAAAGGCGAATCTTTGACTGCGTTTCCAATCTCCTCGAGGACACCAGGTGTGATCAAATTGCGCCGAATCGCTGTTCCAACATTCTTCGGCACTGGGTCCTTTCCGTCTATTCCCAAAAAACATCGTAAACGGAGGTATGATTCGTAGTCTCTGAGATACAGCTGTCCAGCGAACACATTTAGCTGGTCGATCAGATCCCAAGGTGGCGTCCAGCTGTCGGAAATGGGTGGGATCGTATAGAACATGAGATCGTCTGTGGGTTTCATGCACTTGGATGTGCGAGGCGTGTACACATGGAGGTGCACGAATTTGCTTTCCCTGATATCCGGCATCAAGCTATCGGCTTCGAAAGGGCTCAGGATCACGAGGACTCGATCACGATCCTTCCTTCCAGAGAGAACCCACTGGACAGGACGCAAAAACTGGTCCGTCTTCCCTTCATATGACGCTGGCTTGATCGTCTTGCAAAAATCGGTGGTTGCCAAGACGCATGGACTCCACAAGTGTGCTTCACTTGCAGCAGCGGAGGTCTGTTGGAGTGTCGCAAAGACGGGATAAAATGCACTACCTGCATGCAATGGAGGGATGACGCCAGTCATCACGAAGGAAACGACCTCTGGATGAATGTCATGCATCGCAGGTGTTACTTTGAGCGGCGGCTGTTGCACTTCCCGTTCGTGTTCAATCTCGCGGTTGATCTCCCTTTCTTGCTCTTCCTCCATCTGCGCTTCTGGAAGTCTGAGAACTCCAAAGTTTATGCATTGTTGCTGAATTTCTAAATATTCTGCACATTCTTCCAGCACGGTCGAGTAACTTGGGACGTTTTGTGGTTGAAATGGTGCATAGAGATTAGCCAGTGATTTGAGTTCTGGCTGAAGCCATGCGGCCGCTAATTGCTCTCGCGTGAGCGTGTTATTGCAGAAACGGGTCCAAGCATCGTATCCAGAGTTATGGTGGATGGCTTGTTGCGCCCAGTAAGGAGCCCGCTCCCGAATATCAGTCCATGTCTCGTGTATCGCCCAGTGCAAGACGTTGGTTGT
Organism: Boletus aff. mottiae; assembly: GCA_038093895.1. Lineage (NCBI taxonomy): Eukaryota > Fungi > Basidiomycota > Agaricomycetes > Boletales > Boletaceae > Boletus > Boletus aff. mottiae. The sequence continues at coordinate 16,479 of JBBPTD010000285.1, read as the reverse complement.
AGTGACTGGTGTAGTGTAATCGTCTTTTGCGGAGACAGCTCGGATATTCCCGTCAACTTCAAGAGGTGCGAAAAACATGACGGAATGTCCGTTGCCGAGCTTGCGCATCCGCATGCAACCTACGTGACAGAAACATGAGTTCATTCATCAGGTGACCTCCGCCACGTTGTTTCATACCTTGGACTAAACGATCTTTTGTGACTTTGGGCCCTAGCGTAACAGCAGCTCGGAACCCGTCAGGGAATTTGAGGTCGGTACCTCGTGTGTGTGCATCATCCAGATAAACGACGCAACGCCCAAGCTGCTGAGCAAAAGGTGACGATATCAAATACCGACAGTTACCATCCTTTGTGAGTACCATCAGCTCGTCATCCTCATTGAAGTAGATGGCTCCATCAGAATCAGAACTGAGGCCTAGCCACTCTTTGGCCACCTGGTCATTAGAAAGATCCAGTACCTGTGCGCCGACATCCAACAGGACACGAATTTTAGGCGTCTGCTCGACTATCATTTTAAGGAGTTCAAATGTGGTTCGTCGATCGCCATTTGCGTGAGATATGAGCGTATATGAGTTATTTTCTGGTTGGAGCAGATGAGAGAGGACCCTTGCAGTAGTTCCGCGCTGGTGGTCGAGGTCACGTTGGGTGATAGATGTAGGTAGTAGATCTTGATAATCGTTGGTTCCCGAAAAACCTGAAGTTTAATTTAGCCGAGTAGCTCGAGGTTGAGTCAGAGATCAAAGATTCAACATCACCCACCGGTTATCGGATGTTCTCGTACTATCTCTGCCAAGTCCCAGCTGGACATTGCGAGTTTCCAAGGAAATTCCTTGGCTTCCTTCGGAAAGACGACTTTCGAAAGGTAGAAATCCACTGCCCCTTGATTACGAGCAAAAAGTGGAAAAAGGTACTTGTCCCACTGCTCCGAGGACTTGGTATTGATATTCCTGACGTCCAGAACAGACTGCGGTACTGAGTCAGGGTCATAGTCTTGAAGCCAGTTCGCATATTCCATTGATGGGTCATCCTGTTCCTGCAGAATTTCAAAAGAGGCTCCTAGCTGCTCTTCCGTGAGGCCACCGTAGTAGTAGGATAGACATGTCAATACGATTGTGATATCTGGATGGCCGAAATCAGCCCTTGGCGCAGGTACGTCTTTGAATCGATAGGGCACCGCGAGCATAGTGCGCATTGGGGAAAGGCCATAGTCAACCCGCCACCTCCGTTCTGCCAGCGCGAACAGGAGGATGTTGCAGGCCAGGAGACCACGGAGGAGTAGTATTCCATCCCAAAGAGTGCTTTGCCGAGCATATTCTTCCACAGTACTTGCCGTCCGCCAGGACACATCTTTGGACGATATGAAAGCGCGAACTGCGGCGCGAAGTCGTCGGTCACAATTGATGTCCCGAAAGTTGAAACTGGGAAGATGCCCGTTCATCACGTCCTCCACAATCAGAGATATCAAGCGTTGGCGGGCATCGGAGCCACGTAGAATGCGGATGCGCGGGAATGATCCAGATGTTTCAAGTTCGTATTCTATTGCGCCGGGGAGATCATGTGAAAGAGAAAGTGCATGCCTCCTGACCAGCCTAAGGATTTGCTGAGTAATGGTCCATCGACCGGGATATCCTTCAAGATGTTGCTGATGGCCAATGGTATAAGTTTGCTGAAACCGGGGATGAAGGACCTCGTCGACCTCATCCAGGATGTCTCGGGAGCAAGATTGAACCCATCTCTGAAGTTCCAGGAAAGCGTCACCCGACACCTGATCGTCGTAAACGCTACTTTGGATCTGCTTCTCGACAGTGGTCAGCTTGAGGGATAACACATGTTCAGGCTGAACCACCAGAATGCCATTATTTTGCACGCATTCAGACAGTAGCTCATGCAGCATTATAAATTGCTGACGGCTATACCTGCCTGTAAGGGCACGGGAGAAGGGCAGGGCGTATATTGGCCTATTAACCAGCCCGCCAAGACGATCAACCAAAAGTTGGAATGTTTGGACCGTTAATGCCTTTGGGACGATGACACGGACCAATCGATTGCCATCTGCGAGAGCGACAGCAGATATAGGTAGAATCACAGAAGATTTCCCTTCTCCCATGTTGACTTGCATTGTGGAATTTTCTCCGAATGGTGGAAGGATCATCTTGAGGGCGACATCGGCCTGAACTCCTCGGATAACGAAGTCCCCTTGCAACTAGATGAGCCAGCAATAACCATGAGTAGAATTAGACGCTTGATCGTGAGTATCGCACCTGAATTAACAGCCAATCTGGGTACTCTTCGCTATTCCACCCATCACATCCCTCGTTTTCTAGTTCTCTGGACAACTCTTCTTCAGAACTCTCTAGGGAAAAGCGGAGCAACCTTCGTGAACGCTGGAGCTCCACCAGGAGCAGTGCCAGTGATACTAGACACTGCTTCCACTCGTCAGGAAGCTTTATTGGTGAGGTGGAAGCGAGACATCGAAAGAGAGTCGTTGGTGTAATTGGTGGCCATTGACCTGCCTGGTCAAGAGCGTGTCCGAGATCGTCTGTTGGACCTAGCTCCTTCTTGACGATATTCAAACCGCTCATGTAATTTTCTTTGCACTGCACATAGTGCTTCCTAAATTCTTCGTTGGAGGGCCTTCGCGTCACCTTGCAAGTCACGCGAGATGCCTCGCGGACATGTCGTGCACTGTCATGAAGGCGAGACATGTATTGATCGTGGAACGGGGGATCATGCTTGCCAATCCGAATAGAATCAAATAATGATTGCAACGTGTGAGTACCATCAGGATTGGATGAGGTCCTATTGCCTTTGGGCCCGCAACATCGCAGTCGGCTGGAGGATGGTAATTTTGGCGCGCGGCGATCAAGGAACAGCTCGCCTAGCATGACCTGTCCTGGCATGCAGCGCCAAGACTGAGAAGGATTGCGTGCTTGTAGTGATGACAGGTCACTGGCAATACGCGATGCGAAAGGAAGTTCGGTTTCGAACGCGACTAGTAAATTTGGACCTGTATCGTCGAACGGAAATAGATAAGCAGATCGTAGTGCGGCCTCAATATCCAGCCGTGGTTGAGTAAGGGGTTCAGATTTGTTCAAGGTGTCCTGGTTGGTACGGAGGAATCTCCCTCTCCTTACGAGGTAATTGAGTTCTGCTATAGCGAAACTGATTTGAGGATATATCGTAGAAAGGGGGCCCGAAGACAGAAATTCTGAATTCTCATACCAGTGGCGAGTGTCGCCTTCCCCGATTGACCGAGATGCAGCCGACCGTAAGAGCCGCAGGGCCTCCTGGATACCTGTTCTACCCGTTAATGAATCGGGCCGCCAGTCAACGCTAGTTTGGGCATGCAGATAAGCAAGGTATAGCTTGCTCCTCCAGCTGGTATAGCCTGTCAAGCAACCCAACTCGGTATCCACTGTGTATCTGTTGAACGTGATCGGTTGTAGGAGATATTTTCCATTCTCTGCGAAGCGAGACAGATGACTGCTCTTGTCCAGTGAAAGAAGACCATCCGGGATAACAACACATCTATGCACGGGTCTCCCCTCAACCTGGATTTTCGAGCGGAGCACAAGCCGGTTTTCTAGGCCAAACAACGTCCCAATACATTGATTCTCGTCGTAGACCATATTTTTGAAGTCGCGGGATTCAAGGTCCCCGTCCTGGTTCATGAAAAATGACAGACCGTAACGGGGCAAAATGGCAGAGAGTTGTCGGACTGGGGAAGATTGGGAAGTGTTGATAGGGAACGTAGTGATTATGAGATTTTCAGGGACGTCTAGACACTTCAAGTGATCCGAAACCACTTTCCAGGTCGGGCTGTGCATGTCTACAAGGCACTCGTGTCCCATGTAAACACGATATTGCCCAGTCGTGCAGTCAATCCTCCAATTATCAGAGGAATGCTCCCAAATCTTCTTGAGAGGGCGTAACTCGATGATGCGTGTAGAGAGGTTCAGCCAGTGAACATGATCGTGAATAAATGGTGTCGGAAGATCTATCCGCAGTACTCCCTGAGGGATCATCTCAAGGATATCACCATCATCTCTATGCTGTGCCCGAATCAACAACCTGAATTCATCATCGACGGCCTCTCGCCGTGCAAAGTGTACCTGCATATATTTAGGTTAATAGATTCAGACTCCTCAATAGGTATGGGATGCTTACACGGTGGTCCGAGATCAGGGCTAAAGTACAGAGATCCATTCCTGGGAGGTCGGATGGTATAACGAGGAAAACCTGCTGCAAAAAACAAGTTGACACTTTTGGAAAGAGTAAACTGAATACATGCATACATCACCAAAGACCCGTTTGTACGATGTATGTTCCCTGATCTCGTGCGGCAATACATTGATTGGTTTACTGTCCACCAAAAGCATTCCATCAAGTAGGTTGAGGTGCAGTACCTGCGAGCACCTCTTTCCAGTAGCTGCAGTTTTGCATGTGAGCCAGTGAGAATTCGGATGCTGCAAGGACTGCCATCTTTGGGGACCGGGACGATAGCCAGACCAAACATTGCAAACCGCAAGGTCAATTCCTTGGTTTGATGCATCAGCTAGGATTACATCTTTTAAAACACCCTCGAGAGTGAGTGAAAGCCGACGATCTCGCTCAAGGAGCACTCGTGAATATTCAGGAACACCTGTCAGTCATGAACTGAGTAATGCGTCCATCCGAGCTCGAGGATTAGACTTACATGTGGAATGAACAGAACTATTTGCGTGAATAAGGATGGCACAAGAAAGCAGGGCTGCAACATCTTCTGCAGAGTAGAGCAGCTTGTAGAGAATACTAGGGCCTACATCAAATGTGCTTCGACAAGCGGCAGCCATGTCTGTTAACAGCTTGCTCCGCTCTGTTTTTGTAGGTGCCACCATCAGGTCATATGACAAGTCCTGTACCCATTTGAACATCTTTGCACGCACTTGTCGAAGAAGTCTGATCACTTGCTCCGAGATATCTTCATAGCAGCAGGACGCAAGTAAACGGGTCAGCAAGAAGGAAGCAGTATTCATCATTACCCCATCCAAAGAGTGGAGTCCAACATCCACCAGCAAACTCTCAACTTCATCTACAAGAGTGTGGCAGAAAGATGATTCTTGAAGCTCTTGGTGCCACAACCACTCCACTGTACTCGGGTCGAATGGTCCAACTTGAGAGGCTGCCTGAGCAAGCAGGAGATGAACATCATGGTGACGAAAGTTCAAAGTTCTACTGCGTAACTCCTGCAAAATATTGAGCCATTGTAGTGAACCACCACTCCGCAAGTGTCCAAAGGCAACGAATTCAGAGGTGGAAAGACCTTCGGTACATTCCGCCTGAGCAACCAAGACACCATTGGAAGTGTGGGACGTCACATTGGTATATCGATGCAACCTGCGACTTGATGGATGCCAATAAACAAAGTGATCATCGGATCCAATGGGACAGCTTGTCGGAGGATTGTTGTGAAATATGTGCCAATGTGAGAAATAAGTCGGTAGCAGACAAGCAAGGTACACCCGTCCGGTGACAGGTGACGTCCAGTGCCTGACAATAAAAGGTTGCAGTCGAGGAATATCGATAAGTGGAGTAGATTGGAATTCTTTGCTTTTCCATTGATAGTTTTCGGTGCGACGAAAATCAGGGAAAGATCCTAGAAGGTGGGCAGTCGCAGAACGCCAGATATGAAGGGATAGTGGACATCGCAACTCAAATACCGTGATAGAAACATGCGAAGGAATGGTGTGTCCATATTCCTCGATGTGGCGCATGAGATAAGGGGAATTGCTGTTGCAGCGAACCGGGAACGTGCTTTTGGTGAATTCGTTCGAAAATATGGAGTTGCCTGGGAAGAATTGAGAGTGACGAGCAGAAAGGTATTGGCATACAAGGCAAAGACGGTGAAGGTTCTCCGGTCTTCGAAGGAGTGCGCTTTGCAAGAGTTGTGTTGAGATCTCAGGAGAGTAATTGGCTAGCATAGGAACCGCCCTGACAACTAGCTTGTCGAGTGCGACCCAAAGCTCAATCACTGTTAAAAGCCTGATAGAACTGTTGTCTGGATTATTTTGATATGTGGGCCACGAGCTTGACAGATACGTATCCATCAATGTCTTGAGCTGGATACATGCTTGGTCCACATCCGTGATGTGAGCAACCCAGTCATCAATTCCTCGCTCGACTGCCTGTTCGACATCATAGAGGGCAACCCGCGGGTTGACATGGTACACTTCCTCAAAAAATGTGCCGTTCAAAGAGAGGAAGTCATTGAGAGTGCCGCGGGGAAGATGTTGGGGGGAGAAAGGGGAATGGAGGGGTTTCGTGGCAAGATTGGTGAGAGAACTATGAATATACTTGAGACTGCCCAAGAGCGAGAGCTGTGTGTCTCTCTCGAGATCGAGCTGGGAGAAGTTCCACAACAGGGACAGGGGACGGGGAGCATTCACTTCCTTCCACCTGGCTTCAAGGACTTCTTGAAGAGATGCGCTAGTCTTTAGCACCATCCCGTATACCCAATCAGGGGCAGAAGCGCCAAGCTTCCTTAGACGTCGGAGGATTTTGGCTGATATTGCATGCAGTATATGACTAGAAAGATTCGCATCAATCGCGTCCTTTGCGAGGAAACACATGAAGTAAAGTATGAATGCTTTGTAGTAAACATGTCCAAGACCACCGTAATCAAGAGATGTCTGGATCGCGATCTTGATCAGAAGCCAAGGCAACGACCGTTTCCACGAGGTCCACGAGACAAACATATGTTTTGTGATACGGGGAACACAAATCCCCTCAATAATGGGACCAACACCGAAGATGCTGGTGTCCATACGGGAATGGTTAAGATAACCGTGAATCAAGTAATTTGCAAGGAAGAGAAGGAGGCGGGATTCATGGAATTCATCCTCGCGGATCCTAACAGCACGTCTCAGATACGAGTACTCGGAGGCTTCCGACGGCAGGTTTGGTTTGTCCCGGGACGATGGGTAGAACGAGTCGAACAGAGCGCTAGAGCCTTCCGGCGGCAGGTTTGGTTTGTCCCGGGACAATGGGTAAAACTCGAACAGAGCGCAGGAATCCAGCTTCCTGAAGATAACCGCATCGTCCTGGGCTCGGTTGAAAAACGCGAGGATATCTAATTTGGACATTCACCAAAAGGTCTGGAGAAAGATAAAGAGCGTACCCCCTGTTTTCATTCTGCGCAGCTGGGAGACAACGTGGTCCAAAATCCTCTCAGGTTCGACCTGGATATAGGTTTCCAGGTTGCTCAGCATGTGTTCAATGGAATGCCACTGAGGCTTGAGGGTATCGTCGATGAATTCGCTGTAAGCACGGGCAGCAGTGCAGACTGAGCGAATTAGCGAGACGCCTTCTGCCGTAGGGTCTGCTGTGTGGGGGGGGCATGCAACGAGCGGGAATGGAAGAAACACTTGAGTAATAGTACGCTGCAACAGCCAGAGAGTAGTGGAATCCCAGTACACCCGTTGAGAGTTACTAGGGGTGGTAGACATGGGAGTTACTTTGCATACTGAAACATCGAAGCATGATGCTTGTGGAAGGCAAGACCCCGAACACCCTCGGAGACGTCCGGGTAAAAGCGAACTGCTAACCTTGATATCCGCCTGCCAGTGGATGGACCGAAATTGCACTCAACGTTTGACTTACCCGAGGTTAACACAATAAATAGAGGCCCCTCCTGATAATGAGAAGGGCGCATGGAGAGTGTTGGTGAGGCCCTCGCCGTCGTCGCCTGGTGCATGGTCACATTGATATTCTTGACGTTGTAGCGCCATGCAAAACTACATACATAATTCACCGTTGTGACTCGGAGCTTGTCGATGGCGGCCGCGGATATGGGCATGGCCCTCAGTCTATCCGATTCGGAACAAGAAGGCCGCTCCCAAGTTAAGTTACGGATGTCGTCGCTTCGTGTCTGCAGCGCCCCTTGGCGACTACTGTTGGCGAGGAAAGGGTTGTCCTCACAGGAAGTAAGTCTGCGATTCAGAAGACCGTCAAGCCGAGCGTTCTAACATTCGAACAGAATGAGATTCATTCACGTCGTTTGCTCTGGCTCAATGTCTGGACTCGATGAGCAAGGCATCTTCAAGTTCTACCGCAATGAATTACAACAACACTTATCTTGCTCATTTTCCACGACCGCCCCCACCAACGAGAAAAGATGACTGACCTTAACGAAATCGTTTTCAACGAAGAATCAGTGTTACTTCGCCCGTAGAAGAGCTTGTTCTCGCCTTGAGCCCTCTCACTTGCTGCGGATTGCCTTTATTCCGGTTTCATGCAACTTGATACGCTTTCTGATATCGACAAGACATCCCTTGAACGAAATGCATCGCAACTTCGTCCGCAAGAGCATCCTATTAAAGCCTTTTTGCTGGGCGACATCACGAGCTTCCTCTATGCACGTCACGTTCATGCAGCTCGGCGGGAACAATGTACAACCTTGACGGGGCAATCTCCCGTGACGCATTAGAACTTGACTCTGTCTATCCAGAATCTACTTGACATCGGAATATAGGTTTGAATACTACGACCTAGGACGACTCCCCTCTATCCTCCAAACACCGCCGGGAAGGATGCGTGTGACACATGTACCACATTATGTACAAGAGTATGGTGTCATGGTATGTCGTCGCCGCCCACTTCCATTTCCAGGTGACCAGTTCATGCGAAGCTAGCTCCGCATCGAAAGACTTGGTCAATGTCAAACAGCTTCTGGACGAATATTTATTCCCAAGGGTGTTGCGAAACTGTCGCATCGTTATCATCGAACCGTGATGCTCACTCTTGTCAGAACGTTTCTCATGTCCAATCAAGTAAATCAATGTTTTTCGTCGTTCTAGCCCGACCAGAGTCATTTTGTACATCGAGGATGACTCAGATCGTGATCGGCCGAGGGACTTCTAGCAGTTGCTCCTACCTAAATGGATAGTTCCGGACGAGAACGCAGTGGTGGTATTAAGATTTGAAGTGTTCGAAAGATTTGATCATTGACCTGCGCTCGCCGTTCTCGACGATACCCTAGGGTACCCAGAACATGGTAGCCCCAGGAAACCATGTTGACAGCTGGGACGAGGAGGATGTCCAAGTCGAAAGAGCGACGGCACAAGATGGTGACCTTTGGGAAGGTACTCAATTTCTAACCTTTCTTCCTTGTACATATCCACACCATCACGCTACGTCGCGACGAAATCGCTTGCAATGTTAAGCGTACATCGAGAGAATGATCGCAGAGAAGATCTATTATACGTGAAAGTATATCACTATCAAACTGTAGAGAAAGCAATCAACAAATGACATGCGCACACCACCTATCATCCAGCTGTCATCTCAATCCTGCGCCGCTTCGCGATCCGTTCTTCGGGCTCTTCAGTTTCATCATTCTCCTGTCCTCCAACCACTCCATCAACCACACCTGCACCCGCACCCGCCATCCCGCCCTTCTCCGCTTCTTCATCTGACCGCCTGTCCTTCTGACTCGTCTCATTCACTCCAACATAACACCCCAACGCACTACACCACACATATCCCCTCCCAATCACCTTCGTCAACACCTCATACGCACCCACATTGGCAAAGGGGACGTTCGTCCTCGGATCGCAGTATTTGGCAGGTAGGCCCGTAATTTGACACATACGCACCGGGCGGGCTAATGTCGCGGGAGGGTACCGTCAGTATCAGTTACGCACATGCACACACGGAAAATACAATACAGCCCAAGGTATCGCAACGAAACGGAGCCCAAAAACGATACCCACCCAAAGGTCGTCCTTTACTCGTAAACACCTTCATCGCGTCCCACTGCACGTGGTCCCCGAACATGGCTGACATGGTGTCTTTCCATGGGGGCTTGGAGGGAACGGATTGGGAGAGCTCGTGAATGACATAGTTCTTGCAGACGTCTTCGGTGCGGTGTGCGATGAGGGGTACTGTGGGGGCAGGTGGGTAGGGAAAGAGGACAGGCGGGATTTGCGTCTGCGTTTGTATTGGTGTCGAGGTCTGTGCTTGTGCGGAGGCTGGTGGTTGTGGTCGAGACTCTGGCTGCTGCTGCAACGACGAGGTCGGTGGAACGGAGGTGGTATCAATGGCGGGCGTCGCGCCGAGTGTCGCGGGACCTTGGATGTTTGAGGAAGAGGTGGGTGGTAGGGACGATGTCGATTGTGCTACGAGTGACGTTGATGTGCCCGCAGAGGCCACAGCTGAATTCCCGTTCAAAGACGTTGGTGCCGTCACCGACGTGGACGCAACTACTTCTTGCGGTTTCGATGTCCCATTCTGAGCGACGAATGGCGTGTACGCATAAAAGGGCATACTATATGGCTGACTCCCCACCGTACCCCCTCCTACACTTGATGCGTACACAAAGTTATACTTGGCTGCATACAAGTTGGCGCCCGTGCCTGTCGCGGTTGCTGGGGGCGGAGGTGGCGGCGAAGGAAGTTGGACTTCCACTTGGACTGTCTCTTTCTTGCTGACCCATCGTAGGACGGGACCCTCGATGGCTTGCTTCACCACACGTGCTTTGGCGCGTTTCTCCTCTTCGAGACGTAGATAATCCCTGTGTTCCGTGATGTTCCCCTCTTCAGTATCGAGTGCGCGTGCGATGAGTTCGTGTTGCGTCGGCAACCGAGTAGCCATCTTTGTTTTCTTTGGAATGGCAGCCTGCAAGCAAGACGTCCGTATTGCGATGAGAAAAACGGCAGACGCCAGCGTAAACGGAAAATCAAAAAGCACGCACCCGCTTCTCCTCAGCATCCTTGATTCGGTTCACAGTGGCCGACGTATTCAAGATCGTATGTCGCCTCTGACTCTTCCTCTTGACGCCCGCCGTCCCCGCACCACCCTCGATGACCTCGCCTGTTTCAGCGTCCACGACGACACCCAACGAGACGCGCCGTTTGGGTTTTTGGGTTCTCGGTCGCGAGGGGGTCGCTCCAGGGTTAAACGTCACCCGCTGGCGCGCATGCGCTGCCGCGGTGGCTTTCTCTACACGCGCGCGGGCAGTCTAGGGAAGCGCGAGAAGAGCGAGGAGGTCATTCTCCCCTCTTCGAAACAACCACGGACAGGAACCACGACTCACCTTGCGCTCCTGCCGTTCCTCCTCTCGCACAGTTCTATCCTCCTCATCAACGTCCTCTTGCACTGCTTCTTCGTCCGTACTTGCGAAATCCGACTCGAAGGCGTCCTCCTCCTCTAAACCAGGTGGCAACCGCACCAAGCGTCAGCGTCACTATCACTTGAGACGTAGCATGAACGAGAAGAGAAACAAGACGTACCCTTGTCCACGACGAATTCCAAATCCTCTTCGCCCTCTGGTGGTTCCTCAAGTGCGAGCTCGGTCAGGGCCAGCTCCATCCTGGCGGCGGTCAGTGTAAACGTTCACGATGGCATAAAGATGTCCAGTAAGACACACCTGTTCCCAGCCGTACTCCGCTTCGGCCTGCGCGAAACAAGACTCTCATCTTCCTCCGCCATGGTTAAGCGTCGTGATCAGTCAGCAGCCTGGGTCTTGCTTGCGTCCTTCGAGTCGTTGTGAATGTCATAGCCCCAAAAAGGCAAGCAAGGCCTTTGAATTCAACATAACCAAACAACCTTCTACATTTTATCTCCGTCAACCAATTGAGCCATGTTGATCTTGCAATGGAGTAAATCCCAACCATGCATTTTGGAAAGAATGACGAGCCACAGACGTAATCAGGAACGTTATGTATAATGTCGAGGAATCTAAGCAAAGTATAACTAATCGATGCAACATCAAGCTCGTAAAAGATAACCAAGAACATGAAAAATCGACAGGAATCCCAAAAGCCACAATAATAACACCTCAGTCAGTAGAAAAGAGAAACGATCAACAGAACACAAAGGGCACAACCCTACGTCACACCCTCACAGCACATCCAACATCCGCGCATTCTCGATCAACACATTCAAGTGCGCATCCTCTTGTAGCTGCACCGTGATCGTACTCTCCGAAGCCACCCGCCTGTATTCCGCAACGATTTGGCGCGTCGGCGTGAACAGCAACGCACCAAAGGGTTGTCTCAATCGAGCGACAAATTGCAGCACGCGCGTCCGCTTGTCGACATCCGAAACAGACGTAGGGGGTAGGAGAGATGCCGTGTCTCGTGAAAGTGTGGGAGACCGTCCAAACATGCGAGCAGCAAGCAGCTTTGTCCGCGTTCGCTTGATCGTCGCCGGGGAACTGGGAAGGCTAGGAGATAGCGACACCCCGCTTATTGATGAAGCATTATCATCCATGCACCCCTCAGAAACTGTCTCTATTCCGCTTCCGACATGGTGGCGGTGGAGGAGAAAGTCGATCCAAGGGTGAACGAGGTAAAGAGAATCAAATCGAGTGAGATCCTCTTTGGTCTTGATCTCCACAACCCCGAGCGCAGTTGTTTGTGCGCGAAAAACGCGTGCCGACTTGCTCCAAGCTGGAGGTCCAAGTTTGAAAGCGATGCACGGAAGCTTCATCCGTTTCCCCGCGAACATCGGTACAGGGAAATCGTTGAGTCGTTCATACAACTTCTGAGCTTGGGAGAAATTGAGCGAAGTGGATTGTAATCTGGAAGTGATGACGTCCATTTCAGCGTCGCTAATCGCCTTCGGAATGTGCGTTGTTGCGGACTGGCCAAAAACTCCAATTTTGGCAGGGAGGCAGCTGTTGTACGGTCCCGATTTCCCTGTCCATGCAAGGATGCTGGTATCTCCTGAGCTCGTGAATAAGTGTGCTAAAAGTCGCCCAAGCGCTTTGTCTCCTTCACCGTATACGATCGACAAGGATGCAGAGAATACTCCAAGTAACGAGTATGCCGCATCCTCGACGAGGGTCGTCTCTCGTCCCGAAGCTAGACGCAATTTGTCCCGAATGTCATCTGCGCCTGGACGGAGTGCCTTCAGAATTTGTGCGGAGACACCCGTTGCCTCCTCCATCTCCGAAATGATCTCGGGAGAGTCCTTGTGGTTGGGAATATCGAGATTTAGGTACGGCATCCAATCCTCCGTGTAAAACCGGACAACCTTGGAAGCATGGTACTCTTGAAATGTCCAGGCGCGTGTATTCCATATACTCTTCATCAGATCGCCACGCCGCGACGGGGAATGAACATCACGGAGGTAAACGATCGTCAGTGAAGAGCCCTCGTACCACTTGAACATGGAGACCAAAGCTTCTTGGAGTACGACGTTGTCAGCTTTGTTGATACAGCATGTATCACTCCATGCCCAATGGAATCCGGCCGCTTGAACGATTTTGCAAAACATTCGAAGTTTATCGTGCGTGGGAGACTTCTCGAGATCGCACACCACAATATGTATGACTTTATCGAACAGAGGTTCGTTATCTTCCCATCTGTGCGAAAAGGTGGCATAGCGGTAGTACTGCGTAACTTCTTGTTCGATGTGGTTTTGGTTGATGTCCATCGTCATAGAAGAGAGCATCTCCTTAAAGACTGGCAGTGTTTCAAACATTGCTGCTTGCTTGGATTTGTCGATAAGACGACCGGTGTCGGTGTTGATGAGAACACGTGGTAAGTCGCGGATGGCATCCTGAACAACCCCGCGGATCGCCGCCCTGGTCTTTGCCGGATTTATATAGTCAAGAGAATGCCCTGGAAAGTGACATCAATGAAAAGACATCAGTTAGTATGATGCCTCGTACTGCGAATCTCTGGATCGGACGAGTGCACCATCTTGGAGAGCATCGTCTCGAACGCTCCTATGGCGCCATCATAGTTTCTTCCTTTGTGTAAAGCAGCGTGCTTCCTCTCGTAACCCCATGGAGATGATGGATCGAGATTGATCACCTGATAGCTATACGTTGACAAGAACAGGCCTGCGTGAAACAAGGTACATACCTCATTCGCGTCATTCAACGCGTCCTTCCACGAACCCTTGGCTAGGTACGTCTTGCTTCGCTTAATGAGGAGATCTGGTGAGGTCGGATCGAGGGATAGTGCAGCTGAATACTCGGAAGTGGCCTCGTCGTGTCGTTGAGCCGCTAATGCCGCATCTCCGCGACACTCTAGTTTCTTGGAGAAACGCCGCCTGATGTCTGAAAGAGAGTAGTCGCGTTAAACGACGATAACTTCGTATGCACGACCGCTCACCGTCTACCCATCCGGCTTGTTCAGCGTTAAAATGTTCCTCTCCTCCAATTTCGCGTATCATTTGGTGGAAACACTCTGTGGCATCCGTTATCTGATCGAGTGCTTCGAGTCGTTCGCAGATAGACCGGTATATTGTGAATTTTGGGGCGGTAAACTCCAGAAAAAACGGAGAGTCAAGCCCACGAGGGGTACTAGAGCAAAGGAACACTCACGCTGACAGCGGCAGACAAGGCATCTTTCCAGGTGCCACGAGTCAGATGTAGCTTTACCCACTCCCTCAAGAGTGGCGCAGGGACATTGCAACCATCAGAGACAGCATCATTACTGCCCTTGGAAGAGGAGAGACATCGTTGCATGAAATCTGCGTGAAGGGTACAAAATTGGATGACGGACGGACAAATAGCATATGACTCACCAGAAACCCATGGAGCGGTGGATCTGCTCGAGTCCTCTTCATCGACAGTACTTGGCATCTTCAATAGTAATTCACCTGCTTCCTTCGTGCGATCCGCTGCATAAAGGGCTTCACAAAGATGCTTTTGAATAACGACGTCAAGACCGTCGAACTTCCATCCAGATATCTGATAGAAAGAGTTCTTCATACATGGCAATTATAGACGTAGATAATCTTACCAGCGAGATCACGGAGAGCGTTCGACTCGTGTGGCATCGCATTTGGGCTTGTGCATGTTCGAAATAGTGTATGGCACGCTCATAGTCGTGGCGATCCATATGCGAGCTCCCAAGGAGAAAATACATATGTGCCTACTGGAAATGTCAGTGATATTCGTCATATGTAAGCACGTCATACATGCCTGAACCACATAACATATGGAGTTGAAATCCACTGTAGCGATGAGGTCGTCTACGCGCGATATCGCATTGACGTGTCGTCCGGCCATAAATATGATGATAGCCTAAACATTACGAACAGATGAAGGTTGACCTAGTCGCAGAGCACGTGATACATACCTTGATGAGGAGGATAAAGCTGACATGAGTCGAATGAAAGCGCTCGAATGCGATGTCGCACGCCCGATACCCATCGTCCTTTTCGCCTTTTCCGACAAGTGCTAAACTCTTTGCAATGTAACCAATGACGGATGGTTGAATTTCGATGGACTTGTGTACATTAGTGTCAGTCTCAACATATGCGGGTGGAAAGTAGTAAATACCTGTTCCGCGTCGCTCAGGGCAGCATGCCAGTGTCCCAAGCGTGTTCGGACGAGAGCTCGACTAGCGAGTACATGATGGTTTGGGTCCTGAGACGTGGGTATCGCTGCTGTCAATCGCGCATCCGCGTCTTCAAGCCGATCGTGCCTCCACGCATCAAGCACAGCGTCGTCGATTCGCATATCTGGTTCCTGGAATGTGGGATGCAAACGAGACAAAGGGAGTGCGTCCTAAAAGACTTGTTCAGATACACCGCGATCTAACAATATACGATACTTGCATCGTAGCCGGCTAGACTGCTGAAGGTGATCTTGCCGTGCTCTCCAGCGATCACGAGAAACCGACCGTCAGGAGAGAGCACAATCGAACGTATCTCTTGAGGGTACTGGATGAGACCAAGCTGGGAGTGATTCGACGTGTCCCAAACCGCGACGGTACGGTTTGTAGCGTATGCGATGTACTCGCCGTGCCGCGGGAGGACAACGCAGGACGAGTCGTTGCTGTCTAGAACCTGCCATTCCGCGATTTCTGTGCTGGTATATGTATCGATGTGTTTGATGGAGCTGTTGGACACGGCAAATAAATGTTGGTCGTTTGACCAGATGAGACCGGCGTTGTACCACGGAAGCACCCTCATGTTGACGTCGACGAGTAAGCGACCGTCGTTGCTATCGTACACGCGAACCGAGTTGGGTGTGGCAGTCGCAATTCGAGTGCCATTGGGTGAGAACTTGACCGCTGTCACGATGTCGGGGTGTGCGAGCGGACCAAGGACGCGCTGGCGAGCTGCAACGTCCCAGACGGAGGTTGTGTGGTTGAGCGATCCCGTGGCGAGTCGAGTCGAGTCGGGCGAAAAAGCGACGCCGTTCACGTACGCCTCGTCCTGCGAGAGGATAGGTTTGTATGTCGTCGCATCCCACACGATAACTTCCCTCCATGTTCCCGCAGCGATCCATTTGCCATCCCTTGACACCGCGAGGCAGCGAACGTACTGCACGTCCATCCATGCCACTTGTTTGCCGTCTTGAAGTCGCCAAACTCGAACGCCATCTTTTCCGCCGCTAATGAGATGGTCGCCATGCGCTGTGAATGTCACCGCCCGTGTTTCGCAGTTAATGTCCATTTCCATGGGTGAGGAACGCTCTTGTTCACCGGCTCCATCTCCGGTCGTGGGTGGCGTGGTCATGAGTGGTACGGTGTAGCAG
>JBBPTD010000284.1:0-34641 GCA_038093895.1 Boletus aff. mottiae | reverse complement strand
TATCACTGGTTAATTGATAAGCTGATATGTTGATAGCCCTGAGGATGCTGATAGAAATGAATTACTTATGAACTGATAGACTGAAAGCACTGATAGAACTGCTGTCAGTCATGTCAGACAACACAGAAAGGTCATTGATTTTGATAACTCAGAAAAAATGTAGGTTTGCTGATGTGCTTCGGAGTGAAGAGTTAAGCCATGTCATTATTGACACTGTCCATTTGTCAGCCATGGAGTTAACTGTTATGGCGAAAAGCTTGGTTGCAAGGTACTGTCAAGACAGTCAGGATGCCAGTGGTCAGTTGTTTGTGTTACAAAATGAATGAAAGTAAGACTATACTGTGAGAACATCAGCACTGTTGTGCTCCAGGAATTTATGCCAATACAAAACAACATCCAAGTTTGACTTTGCAGTGAGTGTTAGGTTGAATGGCCAGACTTCTTTCGTGTATGTAACAAACTGTTCCTTTAATTTGGGTAAGACTGTTATGACTGGTCCCACTGTAGTGGTGGTGGCTGGTGGAACCAAGAAGTAGAATCTTAGCTGGCAAGGGTCGACTGAACGTTCAAGGTGGGCGAGGGATGAGGGCATGATTCCTCATGGGCAGAGGGGACATTCGATCAAAGATAAGGGAGGTTCATAGTTGCCAGCCTACTAGGTGGATGATGAGCACAAGGGGGGGGTTCTACCGTAAGGTAGCAAGGGGATTACAAGGTGTCCACCGTAAGGTAAGTCGGGTACAAGGGGGGGTCTGCAGCTACAGTAGGGTTCGAAGTAAACAAGAACAAAGGGTACAAGAGTAAGTAACCAGTAACTACTCAAGTAAAGTGAAGGGGACTAAGTAAGTATTGTATGCGGAGAAGCGTAGGTAAGAGTCATATGATGATAAATAAGGGACCAGAGCAAGGAGAGCATATCCTGTGGGTGGTGGGTCTGCAGATGGCAGAGGATGACAAGGGTCACAGGGGAAGGCGGGTCTGCAGTTGGACAAGGGGGGATGCGAAGGACAGTGAGGATCAGAATGATCAAGCGAGGTTCAAAGACAAGGATAAGGGCTCCATCAATGTACGTCAGATCAAGGATGGGCAGCTGTAGAGTCATCTCTGGGCAGGGGAGAGTGCCAGGTTTGCGGAGTGGTCATTTCAGGGATGATATCCCGACTTGTAGGTGATGGGGAGGGATCAAGGGGACAACAGGTTGTGGGCGAGTATGAGGACAAGGGTTTGAGTATGAAGACCTGCTTTGGGGAAGCAGACTCATAAGGTAGACTAGACTAGGGTACAAAGTATATAGGTGGGGTTCTTATATAGAGGTTGTGACTGTGCATGGACCAAGACAAGAAAGGTAAGTAGTACAGAGGCAGGAGAACATGAGGAAGTCCGAAGAGATCTGGAACCAAGATAGTGGTACAAGGTCCAAGATAAGAGTACATGAGGCAAAGAAGACGAAGAAACCAGGATAGTGGTACAAGGTCTGAGATAGGAGTACATGAGGCAAAGAAGTTGAAGGAACCAGGATAGTGGTACAGGGTCCGAGATAGGAGTACACGAGGTGAAGAAGTTGAAGGATGTGGGGATCAAAGAGAAGGCAATACACGTGTTGAAGGCTACACACGTGTTTAGGAAGTCCAAGGAGATCTATGAAGACAAGGAGGTAGGGGAATGAGGAGTGGAGGATGGGGGAGCGAGGTTCCAAAGACGGAGTGGTCAGAGGAAGTTCTAGGCTCAAAGAAAAGAAATGAGTGGTGCAACTGGATGTTGCCGAGGTGAGTTGTAACAAAGACAATGCAGGCATCCAGGTTGCGTATCTTCTCGCCCTTCTGTTCATATTCAACCCAAAGCTGAGACACAAGGAAATTGCCAATTCTCATCAATGTACTGTTCATAGTGTCTTGATGTGAAATGGAGGGTTGGCTATTAGCAGCAGAGTGTTGGATCTGGATGCTGGAAATGGCAAGGCAGTTGGTGTGTTTGAGAATACCAGAGTCACAGTAATCTAAACTTGTTAGTAGTAATCAACTGAGATCAATGACACTAGTAGTATGTACTTGGAACAAGGAAAAATACTGTAATAAAGATGTCTGATGGCCCATTATGGATCATCTGATGGAAATGATAGTTGGCAAGCTGCTGGATGTTCTCCAGGACATAGTTGGGAAGTTGGACAGAGTTCTTCTCACAGAGCTCTGCAAATGCTGCTTGGACTGCCAACCAAAAAAACATAAATATCTGCTGCATTTGCAAATGCAGACTCAAGGCATTTTGTCACCTTTGCAGGTGGTCCAGTGATGAGAAGAAGTTGCTGAAGGCTGAGCTGAAATGCAAGTGTCTCAGCAGTTTCCGGGAGAAATGAATCATTTACATCCTAAAAAATGTCAGTTAATAAACTCTATTGACTTCAATTGACCCTACCAGCACTACTACAACCTTGTTACCACAGAGTTCATGAATTGCTGGAAGGCAGCGCTGCACAGATGCCCTTGAAAAATACATCGTGCTGAAACATGTATTTCCGATTGACACCAGCCCACAAGATATGCGGTGCTTCTTATGAACAGTCTTTAACTGTGCATTAGCAAATGTTGAATTCTGGAAGTATTTGACTACATATCAAGTTATTTTGATGACCTGGTAGTAGTAGTGTGAGCAATACAGTAGACAGTAGGAACATTCCGAATCAAATAATTCCTGCTATGTTAGTACAGTAGACTTTCTCATACTATATAGCGTCGGAAGACAAATTTGTTTATACATTATGAGATGCATCAGCAAATCCTACAGTGTTACACTTGGCCTGGGTAGGGATGAGCATAGCCTCGAAAGACTTGGTCAAAGGTTCAAAGAGTCAAGCATGTACTTAATGGTAGCACATAGTCCAAGGAAGACATTCCACAAGGGAACTCAAGGGTTCAAGGGTTCAAGGGTTCAAAGCGACTGGACTTATAGCCAGAAGGAGCTTGAGACAAGTAGAGTGGATTCGAGGTAGTTTGAGGAGATCTAAGCTAAGGTACAAAGGATAGGTATTGTGGGTTTATATACCCAGTTACAAGGTTAAGGGTTGGCATAGTTAGGGCAGGTGTGGAGAGTCATAGAAAGGAATGGAAGGTGGAGGAAGTAATCGCTGATAAAGCAAGTGAGATAACAGATAAGAATGAGTAAGCATGAAGGAGTCAGCAATAAAAGAAATAGTGTCCACAGTTGAGAATTGAACTGGTGAGTTCGATACAAGTACAAGTGTAAGGAGAAAGAAAAAGAACAAGTTGTAACATACAGCCACTTTACAGCCACTTTACAAGCACTTTCATTCTCATACATGTAAAGTAAAATCTAACTTTCAAAGTAGGTCTGGAATCTTTGAAGTTTACTTTGCACATACTTTCACACTTTACGGCCCAATAGCTTTTGCACTTTCACATTTTCAGTAGGTCTGTGACTTCGTGTCTCCTTTGGCTTTCTGTCAAGTCCAGATCCTCCAGGTTCGAGTTTAGCAAGATCTGAGAGAGATAGGTAAAGGGAATGGAGGTTCAACCAAAGTTGACAGAGGTACAGAGGTATGGAGGTGTGGAGGTGTGGAGGTATGGAGG
This sequence comes from Boletus aff. mottiae, assembly GCA_038093895.1. Classification (NCBI taxonomy): domain Eukaryota; kingdom Fungi; phylum Basidiomycota; class Agaricomycetes; order Boletales; family Boletaceae; genus Boletus; species Boletus aff. mottiae. The sequence continues at coordinate 31,057 of JBBPTD010000284.1, read as the reverse complement.
TGTAAGGATGTTGGCACAGGACTTATGTGTCACGCCCTTGTCAGGTCCCATGTCCTCGTATTTAGGGTAGAGGAAGAGGAAAGTGAAGTCAGACTTGAGAGGAGGTGACTTAGTTAATTTTCATACTGAAGGTATGACAGAATATTATAGGGGACTTATATACTACTTGAAACCTGGAAGAAGTCCAGATCTGAGACTAATGTGTGAAGGTGATGTACATTAGATTAGAATGATGAACAACAGAGCACAGAGCACAGCTGGGACAGGCTGTACCGATCAGGAGGTGAAAATGTAGACTAGAATGGAAAAAAAATTAATGTAGGTACAAATACAGAGTTGCAACTCCATAGATGTCCATTACTCCTTGGTCAAGGTTCCCTGAAGTATTCTGGAGTTGACCAGAGTTGGACTTGGTAATTTCTGGATTGTGACAGTATCCCCCTCTTAGGCCGAGTCCTCGAGGCCTGTCAGGAAAACCCCTGAGTGGAAAGTCCATGTGGAGGTGTTTTGTCCGAGGTCACATGGTGTGGTCCACCTATGGATTAACGAATGGAATTGGAACTCCACTGATGTCCATGTATAAAGGCAGGGTACACCCTGATTGGACACCAACAAACTCCTGATGTTGAACTCTATTGCGAACATCAAAGAGTGGCTGGACACCTGTCTCTCAGAGCACCAAGACAATGACGACAAGACATTGGAGGCCAAATTCTTGGAGCATTGGAGGCACGTGAAGGCGTGCAAAGAGGAAGAGGAGAGCCTTAGATGCAAGGCGAAGGAGTGTTGAGTGGCAGAAGAGGCGGAGGCACGCCAGAGGATGGAGGCTGAGGAGGCAGCGCGCAAGCAGGTGAGTAATCCTTCGGTCCCTCTAGTCTTTGGCTAACAGAGTTTTTAGGCTGCAGAGATAAAGGTGCAGCAGGGCACCAATTGTTACGATTGGCCCAGGTAGGAACAAGCATAGCCTCAGAATACTAAGTCAAAGGTTCAAAGAGATAGTGTGCACTTAATGGTAGCACAAAGTACAAGGAAGATGTTCCACTTGTAGAGTGGGAACAGACTCTATCAAGGGATCAAGGCGACTGGAGTATATACCAGAAGGAGCTTTCAAAAGTAGGTGTGATTTGAGGGGATCTAAGGGGATCTAAGCTAAGGTACAAGAGATAGGTATTGTGGGTTTATATACCCGGTTACATGGTTAAGGGTAGGCATAGTTAGGGCCGGTGTGGAGAGTCATAGAATGGAATGGAAGGTGGAGGAAGTAATCACTGATGAAGCAAGTGAGATAACGGGTAAGGATGAATAAACATGGATGAGTCAGTGATAAAAGAAATAGTGTCCAAGGTCAAGAGTCGAACTGGTGAGTTCAACACGAATACAGGTGTATGAGTATAGGCGTAAAAGCATAAGAAAGGAAAAAGCAAGTTGTAACACCAATAAGGGAAAAGGACAAGCACTGCTGCAGTGCAGGAGGTGCAAGCATTGGGGTGACAAATGATGACAGTCCCAACTGTTCCATGTTCCAGTCTTGGAACCCCTATTCTGGAACCCCTTCCAGAACTTTCCCACACCTTCCAATCTTGGAACCTCTGGAACCACTTCCGGAATATTCCTGCGCTCTCGAAACCTCAGAACCACATCCAGAAGTGTGGAAGCACCGGAAGTACTACCACCTGCTTAAACCTTATAAGGTTCTTTCAGGATCATCACAGCAATATTGTAGGTAATATAATACAAGTATAGCTCCACCCATAGTATATATATACTTGCACCTCACTTACAAGCACCTCAGTTGTTTCCACCCATCTTAGGCACTGGCTGAGGTGAGTTACATACCTTTACTTAGTTTTTTATCTCCAACTAATATACTATAGCATCGAGGAACTGCTCCTCTCTCTCAGACTTTGTTATGGGGGATTGAGTGTGAAGCTGGGCCCAGTAAGGGGTCATGCTTGAAGTGCTGTGAGGCAAAGGTGAAGTGTGAGCACCCCAGCACAGTGAAGCCAGAGAAACAGAGGAGGCACATGGACAGTGCAGGGCAGAGTTGATATTCAACAATGACAATGAAGACAATGAAGATGATGAAGACAATGAAGACAATGAAGATGATGAAGACAATGAGAAAACAAAGGATCTGAGCGAGAAAGGAGGTGAGAGGGGGGATGGAGCATGATCATCTTCATCCAAGGACAAATCCAAGTTGAATGTAGTAGAGCACGCAGGGGGTGCAGGACACGACAACAAATCTGGATTGGGAATAGTAGATTCTGTGGGAGGTGCAGGACACAAAACAGGATTGATGCTCAATAGGAATGTGGGATCAGGGTGTTGAGGAGGCACTGGACAAACAGAGATATCAGATTGGATGGGGGGATGGAATGGTTTCATGGCCAAGGATGAGGGGGGGTTGGCAGCATGGCCCTCAGAACCACAACCCCCAGCGACGTGACAATGCTTCTGACACATCTGTCATTCACATTTGCAGCTGACCCTGACCACCACACACTGTTGATAATGGCAATGACCACTGGACTGTGCATGGTTGGTAGCAGGGGGTTGAGAGACCACGGAGGGTAGAGAGGCACCTAAAGAATGGTGTGAGCTTGGGAACAGGGGGATAGTCACTTACCCTGCTCAATTGTGGGTGAAGTTGTTGGCGAGGGCCGCAGCAAGTTGCCCTGACCATCACCCCAGTGGTACCAACATTTACACACAGGACACTAGTGGAATGGCATCAGGAAGAGGGAATGAAAAGAATGAAAAGAACAATACCACATAATAAGGTCGGCCAGCATGGCAAACATTGCTAGGCTGAGCAAAGCATAGCGGGTCATCAGCACCACATGGACAGCAGCACAATGGGGCATAAGGCAGAGGGATAAAAGGCATGGCACTACAGGCGACACAAAGACAGAGAACATGAGCAACAAGCCTATGAAAGGGAAAGTGAGGATAAGACAGGACTAGGCAGAGGACACTTACCACAAAAGAGGAGAGAAGTAAACATACATTGCGAAGGGGACAGGACACAGTAGGAGAAAATAGCAAAGAGCAACCAAGGGGCCCAGGCATCTTTTTATATGTCTGCAAGTGTGGCTGGTAGGCAGGAGAAACACCATCATAGGTGTGATTGGAATTCAATTGATGAGGGCAGCAACAAATGCCAGTTGCAAGGCATCAGCATGTGGGCAAAGGGTGTTGTGTCGGTACGTTGGTGCACAGCAGGACGGCACAATTCAGCAATGATGAGTTGAAGCTCCACCTAAACTGTGCTGCAGCCGTGTGACGTGTGACCACTTGACGTCCAGAGTTAGAGTTCGGAGTTCTGGAGGTTCGGAAATTTCAATGCCCTACCCAAAACCAATTTCAAAACAGCACGAAAACGGTCCCAAAACCAGGGCCGTTTTCAATTCTGAACGACCCTAATGATAGGCGTGAATGAAGGACATGACGTCGTTTCAGAGCTACATCAGGCTTATCCACGACGTAGCGGGTATTGCCACGGATGTGGCCCTTCCGCGATTATTAAGCACTATGCAGCTCCCAGAACTAGTACTAAAATGTTTCAGACTATTCCTCCCTTGACCCGGACCCACGAGCTAAAGTGTTGAAGAATTTGATAGTCCAATTCCCTGCTGACCAGAATGTGCACTCCAATGAGTCAAAGCTAGCTGTATGGTCCATGCGAGCAGCCAGTGTCCCTGAACCAAATGGAGCCAGATCTATGCGTGAGAAGCGACTCGGAAGTGGGCCTGTCGCTCTTGCCTTCAACGCCCACTTCGGATCTCCAACTTGTCCATAGCCTTCCGCGCACTTCAGTCCTCGTTACACTCGTTTTCCCCCACCCACCACGCCCTCTCACAAGCTACGGAAATTTTCATTCAGTTGCTCTTCGTCCGACACTGTCACTCGGTCCACTCGTTCGAGCTTAGCTGTTCGGTTGAGTTGCTAAATCACTGGCTGCAACACTACTGCTACACATGGTTGCCAACGGGGTAGACCGTAATGCACCCCTCCCCGGTTTCCTCCATACAGAAGTGTACAAGTATGAATCTATCGCTGGCATCGGCTGACATGACTCCTGCCCATTATGTCAATGTAGTCTGTATCGGGCGCAGGTACGCGTCAACAGAAGCCGTGTGTTTCCTTGCGCATCTGCTGCGTGACTGGCGAGTCGAACTGTTGTTTTTGGTGCACCCGAACGGGCGGGTGGAGAGCATGGGCAAACGGGGGGGAGCGAGTTCTTTGGGCGGATTTGCTGGTGACGTTGAGTATGGTCTCCGATTCGTGCAATGGAGGTGAATGGCTTCAATACCTTGCATATCATGGGTTTCAGTGTTTGACGGTCACAGATGTAGAGCTTGACACATCCCTTTCAGCACTAATCGAGAGGTGACAACGACCACATGAATAGACTGGGTGAAACACCTCTGTTGACTGTCATCATCCAGATGGTGATGTGGAGCTGGAACTGATTAGAATCGGCTGGAGGACATCAGCATGTTATGTAAGTTTCCTTGTGGGTCTGGTGGTGAGAGCTTTCTGGATTTTGAAACGCTGATAGGTGGTATCCTTTGATCTACGCGGCGGTGACTTCCCGTCAGAATTTAGGCAGATACAGACGGTAAATCTACAGATTAACAGCCAGCGTGCCACAAATGGTGGCACGAAGTACTGGAACTGAGTTTAGTATGGACATTTACAGAAGGGGATAACATGATATGACCCCTCCACAGATTGCGGTATTTACAGGCGGTGTTCGGTAACAGCTGCTTGACATGGTCTTGACAAGCATGGCTATAGTTTCGCTGATAGAAAATTTACAGGAAATCGTCTCTAAACCGCGACAGGAAGTCGCCAATTTAAAGAAAAGATGTTGCGACCTCATGCCCACCATTCCATTTATCCCACCTGCTGCTTAACACCATCTCCAGTGAATAACATTGAACCCTGGCATATACCACTTAACCATGCAATTGCAAATCCAAGAGCTACTATTAGATCACATCTCCTGCACAACCTACTGTGTGGCGGGTGTCGTCGTCGCTCTCAGCCTGGTCTCGGCTTTGAAGCCGTCTAGGAGTCCAAATGTATGTGAGCAAAGAATTTACTAGTAAGGATCTTTGCCTTCTGACTCACAGTTCGGGATCAGCTGGACAAAATTCCAACAGTTGGTTCAAGCACATGGCTGGGATCTTGGTGGGCTGGTATCAAGTTCCTGGTCAATGCCACCAATGTTGTTCAAGAAGGTTACGAGAAAGTGAGTTCGCTGCTCGCCCCCTCTTGGACATTGTTTGCAAAGCTGACGTCCTTGATGATCGTAGTACAAGGGTACCCCATTCAAGGTTTCAACGCTCTACCGCTGGATGGTCATCGTAAGCGGGCCTCAGTGTGTGGAAGAATTTCGCAAATCTCGTGACGACGAGTTGAATTTCATGGAAGCAGCAGGCGATGTAAATATCAATGTCTTTGCTCTCCAGTGAGAATCAACCTGACCGAACCGGAAACAGATCTTGGAAGCAATGTACACGTTAGGACGTGATACTCACTATAATCCATACCATATCGGGATCCTTCGCGCGAGAATCAATCGTAATCTGGCAGCCATGCATGCCGACATCCAAGACGAGATTGTTGTGGCTTCTGATGAGATTCTGGACCTCAAAGGTCATGGTAAGTTGAGAGCAACTGTCATCGGCTTCAGCACTTTACTCAATTTGCAAATGACTAGAGTGGAAGAGTATCCCTGCACTCAGTACCGCTCAGAAGATTATTAGCAGAACTACAAACAGGGCATTCGTTGGTCTCCCTCTATGTATGTCACCATTTCCATCTGCTTTCAGCTTGGTTATAGTGTGTGCCTTAGGTCGTGACCCTGATTGGGCGAGTCTCAATATAGAGTTTACCATGGACGTTGTCAAAGGGGCAGCTATAATCAGCCTATTCCCCAAGTTCCTAGCGCCGCAAGTTATATTTACTTGCCTATCTTGATCCAGCCCCTGACTCTTCATCAGGCTTATTGTACGTTTTATGACCAATATTCCCGCAAGCACCAGACGTGCTGTAAAGCACCTTGCTCCGATTGTCGAAGTCCGACGGCAACAGCTTGATGAGTATGGTACGACGATGGCTGATCAACCCGTGAGCAGAACTCCTTGTCGATGCGCAGACAACTCACCTCCGTATTTTGGTAGAATGATCTTTTGCAGTGGTTAATGGAAGGATCAGAAGATTCTCAACGCCACGTGAACAACGTAACTTCACGTGTTTTGGCCATCAACATTGCTGCTATTCACGTAGGTATCTATGTGCTCTCCTGCCTTCCAATACTGACTCTCAACCTGTATGTGTCGTAGACATCTTCAAACGTAGGTTGGAGTGCGAGCGTCAGGTTACAATGCCTAACAGCAATTTTCTTTAGAGTTTTACTCAAGCGCTTTACAACCTGGCAGCCAATCCTCAGTACGTCCAAGATCTTCGTGACGAAGTGGAGCCGATTGTCAAGGAGGAGGGCTGGTCGAAGGTCTCAGTGGCAAAGATGTACAAAATCGACAGCTTTATGAAAGAGACGCAACGAATGCATGGAATTGGTCCTGGTGAGTATGGTACACATTGTTTTGTGGCGCAACTCACCGGTTTTCGTTGCCAGTGAACATGGTACGAAAGGCCATGAAGGACGTTACCTTTCCAGACGGCACCGTCATACCAAAAGGAGCCTTCGTTGTGATGGCCACCCATCCTATGCATTATGACAATAAAGTCTACGACAACGCGGAGGTTTTTGATCCCTTCCGTTTTGCTAACATGCGTACTGAAGACAGTGATGACGTGAAACACCAGTTTCCCGTCACGAGCCCCGACTATTTGGTATTCGGATACGGCAGACATGCATGGTGAGAAGCTCCCCCTTGCTGCCTGAACACAGTGTCAACTCGTGTGTTTTCCGTAGTCCCGCTCGGTTTTTCGCCGCGAGCATGCTCGATACCATGCTAGCTCGTTTCGTCGTTTCGTACGATGTCAAGCTGGAGCAAAACGTGACTCAGCGTCCACAAAATCTGCAGATTGGTAGTTCGATTACGGCCAACCCTACCGCTCGGATCATGATTAGGAGGAGGGTCGTTTAAGTTTTCTGGGGAGCTGATTGATTACCACGGACGAGCTGGATCGTGCATTTCAATAGTGGTAGAGTCCAAAGATTCTGAGTATGACTGGGCATGTATTCGTGGTGTTTGTTAGTATGTAGCGTGAATCTGGTATTCGGCATGGACGAGCAGCCATTTGAGAGCATGCGTACGGAGTTGTTCCAGATCTTGGAGGACACTACGACTACGAGTGGGTCGCTTCATCGGAGAAGTCCTGCTCGCAATTCACGAAGATGATATCCTCTCGGAAAGCTATGATAGATAATACAGAGTGGATCTTTGGTTTGGAGCCCAGGTACAGTGTTTCCGTTATCCAACTCGAACGATACGCGGTGAACTCATCCATGTATCCCTGGATGCGGATGGATAGGTTTGGAATCCAACACGTCAACGATACGACGCTGGAAAGGACTTACAAGCGTTTTGCGTATGCTTTGTGTACGTCGATTCTATTGACGGTTCGCTACACGCGTGCCATGTCTGACGTTGGTATGTTTACGTAGCGGAATTCTTCGCTGCGCATGAGATTTTTAACGTGAAGGCGACGACGATTGGAAAATCGGGGTAAGAGATGTCGGCGTAGGGTCCTGGTGGCGTAGCCAAGTATATGTTGGTGCCTGTATACATGAATCAATGGACTGATGGTTCTGTCGTCGCTGTCGAGCGCTGTTCTGAGGTGTCCTCCGATGAAAGCCCGGCGAAAAAAGGTCGTTGTTATACCGATCCGGGCTTGCGGGAAGATCATAATAAAACTAACCAGGGCTGAGAGTATTGTGCAGAAGACACCATGGAAAGAGGATTGGGATCAAGCAACCAGGACAGAGTCATTGCACGAAGAAGTCTGACCAGAATAGAAGTCTAAAGTGGACGGAAAACGCGACGGATCGACGTCTGTTATAGCCTACCATGCGACGCCTTGCCGCAAATCAGTCGCCTCAACTACCTCAAGCGTGACTACTCACCTTCAATACAAAGTGGAAGGTCATTGCGTTGGGGTCCATTATGGCTTGAACCATCTAGTAGTGGACAACGGACGGGCCAGCCATGATGAAAGATGACTAGGACGCACAGCGGGCCCTATTTCACGAGTTCTATTTTTCAGGCTCTTAAAGTACCGTGGTGGTGGGCTCTTGTAGAGGCTGTGGTGAGCGACGTGTAGTACGGGTCGACAGGACCGGACTGCATACTTCTGCCCCTTCGTACCCATCCGCTGCCTCTTTCCACGTTGTATACCATGCTGACTGCGGTACTCCCCTGGTCGTCCCAATACTCCGGGTCGTCCCAATACTGGAGAGGTGCTTTCTATGGCGAAGCAGACGCCAATCATTGGCGAAAACCAACCAACCTTTGCTTCGTCCAACTCGGATGACCAAAGTAGTCACAATCAAACTGTCTACAACTAAAGACAATAACGTTGTGACCCCATGTCAACTCTTCCAAAGCTTGTTTCAGTTATCCCGGTCGCTTACGCCCACTCGACACATATCCTCTATGCTCATGCACACCTCTCCAGTTCTCAAGACGTGGTATGCCCAGAGAAAAGAACCCTCTTCCTTGTTAACACTCCTGCGTTGAACGTGTCCTTTTCAGTGCATAGCTACGTCCGCCGCCTCTTTCGAGGGCGTGGGTGTTCTATAAACGCCGCTGCCGTAGTCACTTTGAACCTCTGCTGCTTGCCTGTCGTCGAACGGTCACTGTCGCGGGGTCTGTCTGTGCTGAGAGTAACAACCAGCGAAGTGACCCCATCACTGCTACTTGCCGGTTCTGATGGACAATTAAGCAAGTATAGTAAAACGTATATGCTCATGATCTTACCCTCACCACACGGAATGAACCGAATGTGCTGCTCGTCGACGAAAAGAGCATCGTGTAGTCTGTCTGTATCCTCCGCACTCAGCCCGAATATACCTTTGTCTCTATCGCGAACAACGCCGTGCGGCCAATTGAGGATCGTGTATCCCTTCTTGCACAGGTCTCCTTCGAGGGTGGACCATGGGAGCCGACCGTTGGACAACTTGAAGCCAATCTCGCCTGTGAACATAGCGGTCGATCGATTGAATGAATTTTCGTACGATAAATCGGAGACGACTCACGAAGCATTTCGACAAGTTTTCGTTTGATTTTATCGATCTTGTGAATCCGTTTTGGATCACCATTTGGTGTGGAACGAAAGACTGATGTCGAGGGTTCGGTTCCGAAAGTGTGCCTGTAGTAGATTGGTTATTGTAGGTCAAGACTAAACATCCCAGGCCCTCATGCCAGAGCAAACACGGAATACTTTGACACGTTTGTCGCTCGCAAGAGGGATCGTGATGATTCATGGACGATAAGGAGACATACTGACATCGCGTTATGTTCCGCATTCGCCATGGTTTCCATTCCACATGTAAGTGAAGTATTCTGTACGGCGTGGGGTAACCTTGAAGGGATGAGGTCATGAGAGACACGAAGCCCATTTGATGTCGCGAGTTCAACCTGTAGTACAGGTTAATGGTTACACGAGGACAAATGAATGAACATTCGAGCCAATTTACGTGGCCGTATGTCGAATATGCGTTGACGTTCATCAAGCCCAAGAGAGAGGTCTGGAATCATGTATTGCAAGTCCACTTCATCAGGCGTGGCCGACGTGTCCGGGGAGTCGGTATTCGGGTCCTGGGCAAGGGAGTTGAGCAGCGGGTTGAGTACCAAGGGAGTTGTGGTAAGGTGATTCGAGGGTGGTGTAACTGGCTTCAATTTGAAGAGAATATGATTAAGTCTGGCAGGCTATGACTTGCGAATACTTACATCAAAATCGAGATGCAGTACTTGTCCAGTTCCGGGAATGTAGGTAGAGTATGGTGGAGGTGGATGGAAGAGGGACGATTGGGCGAGGTGAATGGTGTTGTGTGGGGCACCGAGGTCAGCAAGGCTTATCTGCAAGATGCAGAAAGCGATGAGAATGAATAGTAAGTTATTGTATACCTGATGAGCGTCCTTACCTGACCCTGAACCGATACCAAGGTACCCGCTGTACATATATCTTCTTCTCATCTATTGATGCCACGAATTCACCGGAGGGAGAGAAAGAAACTCCACGTGCAAGTCCATCATGCTGTAGATGTTGTTCTATGGGATCACCGGTAGTTGCATCCCAAAAGCGAACTGTTTTATCCCTTGCGCTCGCCAGGACGGATCGTAGCCTAGTCTCTTGTCTTGGACCAGGTCCTTGGTCAGCTGCAAGGTGATGGGCTTACAAAGGATACGAGAGATAACCATGGGACAGGACCTAAGGCTGCGTTTGAACCCATCATCGCTCCTGAAGCCACTTGTCTTTCAGAATCTCCTCCGATTCGTTTAAGGATTTCGTCATGCGAGAAGTGAGAGTTTCTAGCACCAGGGCCGTGCGAGGGAGGCGGATGTGAGGTAGGGGCGGACCCAGTGGCTCGCAAGTTCGCGAGGAAGAGAGCACTTGCAGCACCTCACCAGCCCGTCGAGGCTTAGTGATCTACTTTGTGCACCAGCTTTCGAGGATCTAACGCTTGGGGTCAGTACGAGTCTTGGTAGAAAACAGTATCTCCGACCTGTAAAATTAAGTAGACCTTGTTGTCCGACTGGAACAACGCATTCGATGATGTGGCGGGGGTCTCAAGAGACGTAGCCAGCATGGAAAGACCTATAGACATACTTTGCATGTCTAATACGGAGCGTCAGTGAAAAGGATGGATAACGCCTGTTAAGGAGTGCAGAACATACGAGGATGACTCGACGCGCACCGGTCGGTGTGCTTTTGCAAGGAAGACTCGCAGAGCGAGTCGAGGGAGTAGAAAACGTTGATGTGGTTAATGGAACCGTGGATCCTTTTCACCCAGTCAATGAAATAGCCCACTTATCTTGATCATAGATAGTGATAGAGGTGACAACGTACCTTGTGACACTCCTCAATCATACAGTCCTGCAAGTCCTTTCCACCCACTTCTTCAATCGATTACTGCGTCCTTGGAGGACAACCGCGGAGGCTCCATCAACAAAGTGTCGTAGAACTGTTACGAGTAGAGAAGTTGAGCGACAAATATTTGGTCGAAAGAAGATACTCACATATTGAGTTTTCGGACCAAACTTAGGAACTGCATGCGCTCAAAGGAATCCATGATGGCAAGTTATGTTCCAGGTTGGTCTGTAGAGGTCATCGTTAGTCATCCTAGTCAGCGCTTGTGGTAGTCTCACCTTTGTTGTTGTTGGTACTTACTCTGAGATGATCTCCTCGACACCATCAACTAGACGAGCACGGACAAGTGATTGCATGTTGATTCGCATACCCCACTGAATGTCAAAAAAACAAACAGAGAATGTTCTGCTCAAGTGTCTTACAACTGGTGCTATCAGTAAATAAATACATGAGATAGAGTACAACCTCATGGAATGACAAGCAATATCACTATGAAATTGAGATCTCTCATCTACATGGAATACGATGCGCGCCTACATATGCCGCCTCTCGTAATGACGTTTGTCATCTGATGGTACAGTATCCTCTGTGGACCTTCCCCGCTTTGCTATCAGCAATGTGTGATATTCCTCGTCCTCATGGGGTGGGTAATGTGAAGAGATACTGATAAGTGCCGATGACGAAGGGTCAATATGATTGGCTGAGCAGATATCGATCGCTACATACTTGTGCTCATCATCTTTACTGCTGGGCAAATCGAGCGCTCGAACCTTGTGCACTAGGCACTAGGAGGCGACAACAATTCGGCACCATAATCCACCCGACTTGACCGTGACTGGATCAAGTCATGCAAGGGAGGGGACCGTGGGCCATCGTTCAAGAACTGTCGGATGGAGGATTTTATCACCTCTGCGGTGGGGCGCTCCTCCATCGATGACCAACACTCTTGAATCAAACGCCAGTGCGAATCGCCCATCATTCGAGACTTTGGTCGGCCCGGTTTATGGCCCTTTGCTACCCGTAAAACAATGGCCGCTTCTTCTTGAAGTTCCGACCATGGCCGTTTTCCAGACAAGACCTATATGAACATCAGCACCAATCTGGAACCTGCGTCCAACGAGCTCGCCTGAAGGGCGACACAACCAAAGGAGTAGATATCGCTTTTGGTTGTCCGCATAAATGTCTCTTCCGATAAAATTTGCTCTGGTGTACTCCAGCGCAATGCTCCCGGCCGAGCAGTAGACCTTTGAAGATAACCCAATGCTTCGGGTATATTTCCCACCAGTGAAGCGTATCCGAAATCAGCTAAGCAGGCAGTGTAGTCCGCATCGAGGAGGACGTTATTCTGTGTTTTGGTTAAACGATGGAGATGATGAGAATTTGTACTCTGACGTACGCAGTTCAGGTCACCATGGACAACTGGAAAAGAATGTACTATAATGTGTTATTCCTTTGAACTTTTGGCAATGATAGAACAACATACAGTACTGTAGCCCGTTGGCAATATCCTGGAGCTATCGTGCAAGGTTAGAGGATGGGAAAGTACACAAAACTGATTGGACGCACAAACTGGAGTCGGTGTTCTACACCTAGGTTGTCATCATGCTTCTCTAGAAAATGGTGAAGGGATCCATTGTGCATCCACAACGAAACCAATGACATTGTACCCATCATCCCAAACCCATGTGCAGTGCCTAGGAAAGGAACGATGTTGTCATATACCAGTCTCCTCCATATTCCGAGTTCACGGCGGATCATCTGCAAGGTAGTTTAGGTCATACATTTGGTTGTATTGTGAATAGCTACCTTTTCGAATTTACTCCCTGCATTTCCATCCGTGGTGAACGTGAATCGGAATGCTTTTACTGCAACCTGAAGAAATCGTTAATAGAAGGCAAATAAGCTGTAGATCACGCCCATACCTCTATTGGGACCGAGTTGCCAAGATAACGACATCTGTACACATCACCAAAACCTCCTGCTGCTGAATACTGATTTTCTGTTCTGACGATATGGTGTGTTAGATCCACCGCCGCCGGAAATCCAATGCTATTGGAAGTTGATCAGATGTTGATACTACAGCATATTCAAGTGATATACCGGAGGGCGGACGGCTGAGACTGTCGTTCCATTGTTGGCAAGGAGGCATGAGGTGGTGTTGAGGATGCAACGGGACGAAGTAGTGGAGGTGGCTACCGAAGGTATGAGCGATCAAAGGACGACCCTGACGACAAATACTTGCGTATGGAGCAAGACCGCTGAGAATATAATCAATTCCAGGAAGGGTGACGGAAGAGCACTAAGCAAATGATAAGACGCCATGCATGCAACATTCAGAGCCTGAGTAGCATACCCAAGGTATCCGCCACAGATATATCTTCTCATCGTCGCCTATTGATGCCACGAATTCACCGGAGGGAGAGAAAGAAACTACGCGTACAGATCCATCATGCTGTAGATGTTGCCCAACAGGATCACCGGTAGTTGCATCCCAAAAACGAACTGTTTTATCCCAGGATGCACTCGCAAGGATTGATCCATCTGGTGAAAGGGAGAGAGAGGGTATCCAGCTTGTGTGGCCTGTCCATGGATGTCCGATTTGTTCCCCCGTATCGGAGTTCCAGCATCGAATGTTGCCCCACGAGCCAGAGAAGAGTCTGTTGCCATCGCGTGACCACAGCACAGACTCGATGATACGGTTGTGGCCCTTTAGTGGACCCAGGATGAGTGCGCCAGTCTTGACGTCATACACGTGGATGTTCCTTCTAATGCCACATGCGAGTTTGTCGCCGTTTGGAGAGAATGACATGCACCAAACACCGCCGACGACGACGCACTGATTGACTTGTTCCCCTTCCATGCTATAAATCACCACGGTCCAACTGCCAACCGCAACGAATCGATCATCTGGCGAGATGGCAATCTTGGGTAATTTGAATTCGTCTGACTCCCATTCCCGGACGAGTTTGTGCGATTCGACGTCCCATACTTTGACTCTTCCTTCCTCGTCACAAATGATGATCTTTGTGCCATCCCGGGTCACAGCAAAATCACATAGTTCGCTGTCGTGCTCCATTGATGTCCCTTCTTGCCCGCCGTTTTCCAGGTTCCAGACCTTCACAGTTCTGTACTCAGAGCCAGTGACAACTCGGCGTCCGTCAGGGAGGTACGCGAGCTCCATTAAGCCGTCATCATCATCCGCCGGGATAACTAGAAGCGGCCGAGGATCATTATTAACAGATCCTTGTGGTATGGGGCTTGACATGATGTTGCAAGCTGCGTTTCGAGTCGGTGAATTTGCTCAGGTGCGTTGACGAGAAAGACTGAGGGAGGGAAAACACCAAACACGTTAGCTTTCTAGGATGAGCCTCAAGGCAACAATAAGGCAATGCTGTGACTTTGGCGCCCAATGCTGTGGTTTCTTCTCTGTTATGCAGAGTACAATCCAGCTCTGAGTGAGACATCGCGATGTGACCTGGTCCCTCCCTCATCTTCATTGGTTGCAAAAGCACCAACCGATACCCGACGAGTCACTGGTCACATTTGTACGTCCTTCATCTCGCAATCTATATTGTCTATCATTACCTTCTAAGGCTGATACCCCGTCTTAGCCACTCCCAGCAAGGTAATACTTTCATATTGACCATGTCCTTCAAAACCGTCGCCGGATTATTGAAGTCACCCCAGTCGAACAACATTGACCTCATCTTATGAGCACGAAATAGGTGCAACATACCATTCAATGCGTCGGTGGTGTTATGCAGGCATTCTCATCATGGCAAGTGCCTCCTTGACCATTGCGTTTTCGCCAACATTCTACTCCCCTTCCTGTGGTCCCAATTAGAATTGACGCCCACCTCTCGCATGGCGAGGCCTTTCAGCGAACTGAAGAAGGCATAATCGACTTCGGGAGCAACGGTTGATTCGAGTGCAGCCTCAGGTCCCCTCGCATCATTCGCAATCCCACCCTCCTCCACAGAGTCGGGGCAGGGTTCGGGCTCAGGGTCTGTGAGCAATACCACCTATGTCCCGACCAGCTGTTTTTCGTTGCAAGAAAATGAAAACAGGGAGTAGACGGTAGATGTTTAGCTTGGGGATGAATGGAAGGCGACGAGTGATTGCAATCAAGATGATATGGACGCGATGACAGAGGAGGGGGAGCTGAGGAACCCACAACTCAGGAATAGACAATGGATCTGTCGTAGGCAGGTGATATGTCTGAGGATAATCGCGCATCATGTGAACTGTTCTGGACGGGCCGACCGGTGTGCTGATCGTTGGCACAGTGCTGGGTTCGAAAACTTGCTTGGTGCAACTAAAGACAACAAAGTCGTGACCCCATGTCTACTCTTGTTTCAGGATTCACAGTTATCCCGGTCGCTTACGCCCACTCAACACATATCCTCTATGCTCGCGCACACCTCTCCAAATCTCAAGACATGGTATACCCAGAGAAAAGAACCCTCTTCCTCGTTAACATTCCCGTAGATGCTACCGATCGCGAAATTTCACTTTTTTTCAAGTCTTGCGGGACTGTAGAACGGGTGGTGTACAACCAGGACTCGCGCGACGAGGCAGAAGCAGAAGATGAAGATGAAGAAGAGACAGAGGCAGACATTGAGACGTCGCCACCTCTATCACTATCACCGTCGAGCCAAGATCCACAACCGCGATCAAAAAGAAAACAACGACCAACAGAGAGCGCCTCACCGAGTGTCGTACCCCTCCCTCCCATCCCACTCCGTACCCTCCGAAAAACAGGCAGCATTGCCCACCTCATCTTCCTGGACACCTCGTCACTCGAAAAAGCGCTCGTCCCACCGACGAAGCCACGGCCTTGGCCATCGTCATCTGAAGAGCCACGGGGCTTGGCCCACTACGCAGCGTTGTACGATGCACAAAGACCACCGCTCGACGTTGTCAAAATACATGCAGACACGTGGATGGAACGGTTCGAGTTTGATCTAGCAAAGACGAAACAAAAGGTGGCGTATCGCAAAGGAGAGGCGATTGTAGACGATGGTTTCACTCTTGTCACGAGGGGTGGAGCGTACGGACAAACGCTCGGAGGAGGCGTTGGGGTCGCAAGCAAGGCGTTTGGGAAAACAAGTCGGACAGGGAGTAAGAAAAAGAAAGAACCAAAGGAAAAAGAGTCGTTTTATGCCTTCCAAAAGGCAGAGAAACAGAGAAAAGGTGGGGTAGCGTGCCATGCCGTGTGCTATAGCTAATATCGCTTTGCGTTTTCAGCATTGTTGGATCTCAGAAGGAATTTTGAGGCGGACAAGGCACGCATAGATAAGATGAAGGAGTCTCGGCGTTTCAAGCCATATTGATCCCCGGAATTTCGTGACCCTGGTTCACTGCAAGACAGTTTACTGATAATTGTACCAACCTGTTGCTCCTCAAAATCACTTCTAAATGCCCAGTCCCGCGGTAATGTATGGAGAACGTATTTTGATACCCGCACAGTATGTGAACAAAATGGATTCGTGCATCTACTATGCTTACAATAATTTTATCCTAGTATCCACTGCATATACAGCGCTGTCGGCGCCAGCACGTCATGTGAGCGCCCCTCACAACCACGAGAACGCTCCACTATCATTTTGCACCTCAGACAAGTTTTCCAGCCGTTCGCCTTGGCAAGGGCCTGAACTTCGCTAGCTTCTCTTGAAAGCTTTGTCTGGGGTGTGCTCGGCTTTTGTATCCCGAACAAACTTTCGTGCGGCAATTTGGGCACGACATCACGCACGGTGTCGCTGTGGGTAATCTACCGATGAATTTGGCTCATGTCTTGTTGGTGCAGTAAACACGTAAGTTGGGAGGGGGAGGGGGGTAGCTGCCTCGGCACACTTGGCAGAAAAGGATACAAGAAGTGGTCCTGATAAGAAACTGATATGTTCTTCAACCACTATGAACAACGTCAAGGTATTGACCATCGGAGGGTCGAGGAACATTGGCTACTTCTCCTCCATACGCCTTCTTGGTACGTCTGACGGCCACGTGTCGTGAGGTGCACTGAATAATGGCGAACAGACTTAGGGGCCACTGTTACCTTTCTCTTGAGAAAGCCTAGCGTGTTTGAAAACGACGAAACAATTCAACAGTACGTTCGTGCCGGGAAAGCAAGACTCGTCCATGGTGATGCACTGGTCTGATCAAAGAGGATGTCAAACGTGCTTGGACCGTTGCTCAAGGAGACGACGACAGACCCGTCGACTTTCTCGTCTTCACAGTTGGTAAGCTTCGACAACCATGGTAACTATTCATAAACTCTGGACGAAAAGTGCATCTTCAACGTTGGTCGAAGGATGGTCGGAACTGACAGTCAAAGTGTTGTGCATGGGCCTGCTAGTAACGGCACTCAATGATCTATGGAGAACTGTCGTGCACACGGTGACAGGTTTCGTCAAAGACAACTTGCAAATAGTGTACGGCAGGGGACGTGTGATGACACTCGACATTGACCAGCAAAGGTCTTGATTTGTGACTCAGAGGTCTTGATTGGCATCAAAACAGGGCGGTGCGAGTTCGTCGGGAGGATTGATTCACCAGTCGGGTGGGCATAGATACTTGTGGAGTGCATAGCTATACCCGCCGCCTCTTTTTAGGTTCTATATATGTTGCCGCCGTAGTCACTTTGAACCTCTGCTGCTTGCCTGTCGTCGAACGGTCACTGTCGCGGGGTCTGTCTGCGCCGAGAGCAACGACCAGCGAAGTGGCCCCATCACTGCTACTTGCCGGTTCTGATGGACAATTAAGCAAGTATAGTAGAACGTATATGCTCATGATCTTACCCTCACCACACGGAATGAACCGAATGCGCTGCTCGTCGACGAAAAGAGCATCGTGTAGTCTGTCTGTATCCTCCGCACTCAGCCCGAATATGCCTTTGTCTCTATCGTGAACAACGCCGTGTGGCCAATTGAGGATCGTGTATCCCTTGTACAGGTCTCCTTCGAGGGTGGACCACGGGAGGCGACCGTTGGACAACTTGAAGCCAATCTCGCCTGTGAACATAGCAGTCGATTGATTGAATGGATTTCGTACGATAACTCAGAGACGACTCACGAAGCATTCCGACAAGTTTTTGTTTGATTTTATCGATCTTGCGAATCCGTTTTGGATCACCATTGGGTGTGGAACGAAAGACTGATGTCGAGGGTTCAGTTCCGAAAGCGTGCCTGTAGTAGATTGGTTAGAGTAGGTCAAGACTCCAGAGCAAACACAGAATGACATTGGCACGTTTGCCGCTCGCAAGAGGGATCGTAATGATTCATGGACGATAAGGTAGACATACTGACATCGAGTTATGTTCCGCATCCGCCATGGTTTCCATTCCACATGTAAGTGAAGTATTCTGTACGCCGTGGGAGAACCTTGAAGGGATGAGGTCATGAGAGACACGAAGCCCATTCGATGTCGCGAGTTCAACCTGTAGTACAGATTAATGGTTACACGAGGACAAATGTATGAACAATCGTGCCAATTTACGTAGCCGTATGTCGAATATGCGTTGACGTTCATCGAGGCCAAGAGAGAGGTCTGGAATCATGCATTGCAAGTCCACTTTATCAGACGTGGCCGACGTGGCCGGGGAGTCGGTATTCGGATCCTGGGCGAGGGAGTTGAGCAGCGGGCTGAGTACCAAGGGAGTTGTGGCAAGGTGATTCGAGGGTGGTGTAACTGCCTTCAATTCGAAGCGAATGAGTAAATCTGGCAGGCTATGACTCGCGAATACTTACATCAAAATCGAGATGCAGTACTTGTCCAGTTCCGGGAATGTGGGTAGAGTATGGTGGAGGTGGATGGAAGAGGGACAGTTGCGCGAGGTGAACGGTGTTGCGTGGGGCACCAAGGTCAGCAAGGCTTATCTGTAGGATAATGAGAATGAATAGGATATACCTGATGAGCATCCTTACCCGACTCTGAACCGACCCCCACCAAGGTACCCGCCACAAATATATCTTCTTATAGTCTATTGATGCCACGAATTCACCAGAGGGAGAGAAAGAAACTACGCGTACAAATCCGTCATGCTGTAGATGTTGCCCGACAGGATCACCGGTAGTGGCATCCCAAAAGCGAACTGTTTTATCCCAGGATGCGCTCGCAAGGATTGATCCATCTGGTGAAAGGGAGAGAGAGCGTATCCAGTCTGTATGACCTGTCCATGGATGTCCGATTTGTTCCCCTGTATCGGAGTCCCAACAGCTAATTGTTTTGTCATCAGAGCCAGAGAAGAGTCTGTCGCCATTGCGTGACCACAGCACACAGTCGATGCCATGGTTGTGGCCTTGTAGTGGGCCCAGGATGAGTGCGCCGTCTTGACGTCAAATGCCACATGCGAGTTTGTCGCCGTTTGGAGAGAATGACATGCACCGAATACCGCTGACGTTGATGGACCGATTGACTTGTTCCCCTTCCATGTTATAAATCTTCACCACTTTCCAATCGCCAACCGCAACGAATTGATCATCTGGCGAGATGGCAATCCTGGGCAATCTCTCTGACTCGACGAGTTTGTGCGATTCGATGTCCCATACTTTGACACTTCCTTCCTTGCCACTACTGAAAATCTTTGTGCCATCGCGGGTCACAGCAAGATCATGCACTTTGCTCTCGTGCTCCATTGATGTCCCTTCTTGCCCGCAACTTTCCAGGTTCCAGACCTTCACAGTTCCGCGCAAAGAGCCAGTGACAACTCGGCGCCCGTCAGGGAGGTATGCAAGCTTCCATAAGCCGTCATTAGTATCAACCCCCGGGATAACTAGAAGTGGCCAACGACCATCGTTGACAGATCCTTGTGGTACAGCGCTTGACATGATGATGTTGCAAGCTGCGTTTCGAGTCGGTGAATTTGCTCAGGTGCGTCGACGAGAAAGACTGAGGGAGAGAAAACACCGAACACGTTGGCTTTCTAGGATGAGCCTCAAGGCAACAATATGGCAATGCTGTGACTTTGGCGCCCAATGCTGTGGTTTCTTCTCTGTTTTGCAGAGTGCAATCTAGCTCCGAGTGAGACACCGTGATTGACCGATTGGCCCGTCCAGAACAGTTCACATGATGTACAATATATACATATCACCTGCCTACGAGAGATCCATTGTCTATTCCTGAGTACTTCAGCTCCCTCTCCTCTGTCATCGCATCCACATCATCTTGATTGCAATCACTCATCGCGTTCCATTCGTCATCCCCAAACTCAACATCTGCCGTCCACCCCCTGTTATCATTTTCGTGCGACAGGAAAGAGCTGGTCAGGACATAGGTAGCATCGCTCACAGACCAAGAGCCCGAACCCCGCCCTGACTCTGGAGGGCGGGATTGCGAATGATACGAGGGGACCTGAGGCTGCACTCGAATCAATCGTCGCTCCCGAAGTCGAGTGTCTTCTTCAATTCGCTCAAAGGCCTCCCCATGCGAGAGGGGCGTCATTTCTGATTAAGACCACAGGAAGGGGAGTAGAATTGGCGAAACGAAATGGTCAAGGAGGCACTTGCCATGATGAGAGACCCCACCGACGCATTGAATGGTATGTTGCACCTATGTCGTGCTCGTAAGATGAAGTCAATGGGTGACTTCAATAACCCGGCGACGGTTTTGAAGGACATGGTCAACATGAACGTGTTACATTGCTGGGAGTGGCTAATACAGGTATCAGCCTTAGAAAGCAAAGATCGATGATACAGATTGCGAGATGAAGGACGTACACTGGGACCAGTGACTCGTTGGGTATTGGTTGGTGTGCTTTTGTAAGCGATAATGCACGAAGCGAGTCGAGTAAATTAGGGATGCTGACCCAGTTGGCTAATAGGACCCTAGTAACACTCAATTAGAAAAGGATCCAACGCTTGATGGATGGACGTTCTGTAACACGTGACGAGCTCGCGAGTCCGTAGTCAGAACAGGGCCTTCGTGTCAATCACGGATCGAGGCTTTGGCATCGCACCAATGCGCTGATGCTTTGCTGATAGTATGTCTCACGTTGATTGTACAGATATAAGAAGGGAGACCAGTACGCATTCCCCCTTGTCGTCTCTTTCTTCCTCCTGCTTGCAATCCCTCCTCCGCTCGCTTTCTTTCGCATACTACACATAATGACTTCCTCTCCTTCTCAGAACCCATCTTCCAATCCCACCAATACACCTAGTAATAACATTGTACCTTCCTCCATTCCACCCATCGTCAGCGGATCTGGACCCACATCCACTTCTACTCCTCTCCTCACCAACATGTCCTCTCCTCAACACACCCCAACGTCGGGCAATCCCTTCATTCCTCCTTCCACTCCCACCCATACTCAGGGCTCACCTGCATCAAAGGTGCAGCAATGGCTCGCCGCATATATGCTCCTCTCTCCTGATTCCAAGGCTCGGGCAGCCAAAGCCTTTGACACCATCAAACTGGCCGATGTGGCCCCCTCCATCATTTTCTCCACCAACAAGGAAATCAAGATGTCCTTGACACTTGATAGTACTTACGGCCTAGGCATCCATCCCACTATCAACGATCTCGCCAAAGCCGGGCAATATCTACCTCTCATACTCTTCATGGATGACATGACTAAGTGTCTCCATCGCAGTGGTCTTACGCTCAAAAAAATCAAGTCCACCATCGGTGGAATCACCCATCACCTCCTCGATCTCTCTGCCTTTCCAGCCGAAGACTCTCTCGACGCATTCACTTGGCACGAGGCCTGGAAACGTTATCTCTCCTGGCTCCAGGACCCCAATGTTGCTCAACCAGAGGTTCACGAACAATGGTTCACCCATTACTCCTTTCTCTCCAAGGACGAAGCCATTTGTTCCAACTTTAAAGCCATTCTCACTTTTGATATGAACTGGCGAGCGTCATATGCCGCTCAACCTTTCATCCATGACCCTGTAGAATGGCAGCTGCGTCTACAGGTCAATCATTCCTCTCTTATCACTTATCCTTTCCTTACATCATTTCAATCCAGGCAACCAAGAGTGAAATTGCCACAGAATGTCTCCTTCAACTATCCACCCGAGATGACTGCTCCAACTCTTCCCATCGTTATGAGCCATACGATTCCACTCGCAAGAACATGAGACGTCCTCGTGATTCTCACGATCAATCCTTTCGTGACATCTCCTCCGATCCCAAACCTAAATCAGATCCTACCTGTCTTATCTGCGGCCGAAATGGTCACCGCATCGCGGAATGCAAGGAGGAGATGACAGCGAAAGGCAAACCGGTGTTTGCCAAGTTCGCCAATGGACAACTCGTCCGCCGCTCCAACGAATCACCTCTCTGCATCCTCTTCAACCTCAATATTGCTCGAAAACCCTGCAAACATTCGCACAGCACTTCACAACATCTCTGCTCCTTATGCGGAGAATCCGCTCATGCCGCTCTCGCACGTCTCTGCATCTGAATTAGAATTGTTCACCATCTGGACTCCGGACCATGTTATTGTCCCTACCATCCCATCACACGTGTACTACGATAATCTCTCCATCACACAGACTCCATACGATGACGACACAACACTCAATTAGAAAAGGATCCAACGCTTGATGGATAGCGAAGACGACGACGACCTTTGAGCATTCCTCGATGATACGCTCCCATAACTCCCCACGTCTCAGAAAACGGCTGTGTGGATATCCAACTACTTTTTGGAGCAACTGTTACGTCCTGTAGGTCCGTCACACAGTCGTCATCGCGTCATCAACGAAGCGTTGTACGCCTGCTGGCAGGAATTGATGGATTGATGGATTGTCATCCTTTGAGCAGCAAAGGATGGGTTGGAAGAAAATACTCACGCGTCAAACTTTGAACTTTCGGAGCCTGGAGGAGACCTAAGAATCGTATGCATACTTGACGAGTTATCTGCGACCGAGTTGACGTGAGTCGGTGTTGTTGTCATGTGTTGAACTCCGGGTTCAAACGTTCACCCCCATGGGATGACCATTGACCACAGACAAGTCATGTCTTATGTATCTCGCTATGCAATCAGCGTCTCTTCCCAATTCCAAGTCCCAACAAACGAAAGTTTTTCACTGACGAACGTCAAACATTGTCGTTGCATAATAGTCTTTTGTCAATGTGCCTCGTGGAACTCGACGGACACAAAATGCTGATACTGGTAACGACGATGAGAGTCTGGGTGCTGGTACTTGTGTCCGGGAGTAGAGTCAGTACTGTGAGGTCTACATGGTAAGTCAGAATGTTGCATCAGGCCTGAGAAAGCCATGGTCAACTCAAGTACACCTGGCCGTTCATCGTTGATTCATCTTCTGTTGACCATAGCTTCCTGGACGGATGTCAGGGAGAACCGAATTGGTGATACGGATCCAGCCCTCTCAAACTGAATCGACAGACCAGACCTACGCCACCGAATGTATTGTGGAGCTCAAGAAGGGCTCATTCGAGAATGTATAAACCCTGACTCGCTCTCTCCTCCTTCCCTCTTCCCCTGACCAATCTCCAGACTCCCCAGACATCTCAGACTACCTATTGTGACGCTGGTCAAATCTCCCTTCTCCTACCCTCCCACAAATCGACGCCCGTTGTCGCTACCGCTGGTATCAGTTGGACGACCTCATGCCTCGCGTGTTTGAAAGGCCACGGACGCTTTCTGCACAAGCGCTGTTCGGTATGGCGACGTTTTCGTTCGCATTTCTCGGTCACATCGCACAAGGGATGACTACGCATAAATGAAGGAAACGAGCATGACGCAGAGGTAGTATTCTCGCGGGTTATGCTTGTGTTGGATGTGGTCGAGTTTCGTAGTAGGGCCAAAGGTACGTTACTCCTCTCTTTCGCTTGCTCATGCATACATACTACACGCCATATATCTATTCTCTGATCCCACGTTTATCTGCTCGACGAACACGCAGTCGCATTGCACGTCAGGAACACGTCGTTCCTCATCGATCTGGGTGGGACAAACCCAGATGTCAACTGGGAGGCTGCTCCTGCAAGCGATACGCATTCGGTTCAATGCACGCTTCAGGTGGGTCGGCATCTGTTTTCGTTTATTTTGGGTCTCTCTCGATGACGACAAGATGATGACGACAGCCAGTGACCGAGTTGGACTGGTCACCCGAACTGTGGGTCGCGTACCATGATCTGGACGAGCAGAATGTGTGCTTGACGAGTCGGGTGTGGGAGGGTAACGGGTTCGACCACGCAGAGGGGATTGTGCTTGATTTCCTGGGTGCGTCACATTGTTTGGCTGGGTCATATCGCATTTCCAAATAATGGGTGGAATAACTAGGCCACGAAAACGCGTACATAAGGATGGGTTGGGCCGCTGCGATCGTAGGTGCCGTCGAGCGTCGTCCACAGTCAGAGACGATCGACGCATTACAAGCATTATATCGTGAAGAGGTGAGGCAACGCCAAGTCCTGTTTGTGTATGGCAGTCTTGATCCTTGCCTAGGCCACGATCCCTACGCCCGGATGGATCAATACGTCCATATCGTACTGGTGCGCTGAAACATGGCACAGGGCCACCGTCACGACCACAGGACATGGCCATTGCGCAGAGTTTGGATCGGGCAGACTCGTGACCGATGCGCATCGCAATCGCGTTAGTGTTTACCCGACTCACCATTTTTCCTCGAGACACAGGTCGGACCCTTGTTTCATATCAGGGGGATTTGGAAATTCTGTTTGCATAGAACCATGATGCCGAGTTTATCCAAGTTTGTGGTCGAACATGCTATACCCTCCCGACAATGCTCGATTTATTCGCATATCCCACTGAATGTCAAAAACAACGGAGAATGTGTTGCTCGAGTGTCTTACAACTGGCGTGATCAGTAAATAAATGCATGAGATAGAGACAAGCAATATCTCTATGAAAATTGGAATTTCGAGTCTAGCGAGTCTAGCGAGGGACATGGAATACCATGCACACCTACGTACGCCGGCTCTTGAAATACTGTTTATCATCTGATGGTACAATATCCTCTGTGGACCTTCCCCGCTTTGCTATCAGCGATGTGTGATATTCCTCGTCCTCATGGGGTTGGTACGAACTCGAGGTATCAGAAATGCTGATAAGTGCGGATGACGAGGCGTCAATATGATTGGCTGAGCGGAGATGACGATCGCTACATACCTGTGCTCATCATCTAAAGTCTGGGCGAATCGAGCGCTCGAACCATGTGCGGGGACTTCACTAGGAGACGACAACAATTCGGCACCATGATCCACCTGACTTGACCATGACTGGATCAAGTCATGCAAGGGAGGGGACCGTGGGCCATCGTTCAAGAACTGTCGGATGGCGGATTTTATCACCTCTGCGGTGGGGCGCTCCTCCATCAGTGACCAACACTCTTGAATCAAACGCCAGTGCGAATCATCTATCATTCGAGACTTTGGTCGGCCCGGTTTATGGCCCTTTGCTACCCGTAAAACAATGGCCGCTTCTTCTTGAAGTTCCGACCATGGCCGTTTTCCAGACAAGACCTATATGAACATCAGCACCAATCTGGAATCTGCGTCCAACGAGCTCACCTGAAGGGCGACACAACCAAAGGAGTAGATATCACTTTTGGTTGTCCGCATAAATATCTCTTCCGATAAAATTTGCTCCGGTGTACTCCAGCGCAATGCTCCCGGCCGAGCAGTAGACCTTTGGAGATAACCCAATGCTTCGGGTATATTTCCCACCATTGAAGCGTATCCGAAATCAGCTAAGCGAGCACTGTAGTCCGCATCGAGGAGCACGTTATTCTGTCTTTTGGTTACTACACGACAGAGATGATGAGAATTTGTACTCTGACGTACGCAGTTCAGGTCACCATGGACAACTGAAAAAGAATGTACTATAGTGTGTTATTCCTTTAAAAGCTTTGGGAATGATGGAAACAACATACAGTACTGTAGCCCGTTGGCAATATCCTGGAGCTATCGTGTAATGTTAGAGGGCAGGAAAGTATACAAAACTGATTGGACAGACAAATTGGAGTCGGTGTTCTACACCTAGATTATTGTCATGCTTCTCTAGGAAATGGTGAAGAGATCCATTGTGCATCCATAATGACACCAATGACATTGTACCCGTCATCCCAAACCCATGTGCAGTGCCTAGGAAAGGGACGATATTGTCGTGTACCAGTCTTCTCCATATTCCGAGTTCACGACGGATCATCTGCGAGGTAGTTTAGGTCATACATGTGGTTGTAGTGCGAATGGCTACCTTTTTTAATTTACTGCCTGCATTTCCATCCGTGGTGAACGTGAATCGGAATGCCTTTACTGCAACCTGAAGAAAATGTTCATAGTGGGCAAATGAACCGAGGATCATGCCCAGACCTCTATTGGCACCGAGTTGCCAAAATAACGACATCTGTACACATCACCAAAACCTCCTGCTGCCGAATACTGATTTTCTGTTCTGACGATATGTTGGGTTAGATCCGCCGCCACCGGAAATCCAATGCTATCGGAAATTGGTCAAATGTGCATACTACAGCCTATTCAAGTGATCTACCGGAGGGCGGACGGCTGAGACTGTCGTTCCATTGTTCGCACTGGCAAGGAGGTCGAGTAGAAATGAGGTGGTCTTGAGGGTGCAACAGGACGAACTGGTGGAGATGATGGCTACCAAGAGGGTGAGTGATCAAAAAGATGTCCATGATGACAAAATACTTGCATACGGAAGAGTAAGACCCCGTAGAATATTATTATATTCAATTCCAGGAAGGGACACGGCGGGGGAGCACTAAGCAAATGATGAGACGGCCATGCATGCAACATTCAGAGCCTGAGTTACATACCCAAGGTACCCGCCACAGATATATCTTCTCATCGTCTATTGATACCAGGAATTCACCAGAGGGAGAGAAAGAAACATCATATACAGATTTGTCGTGCCGTAGATGTTGTCCGACGGGGTCACCGGTAGTTGCATCCCAAAAGCGAACTGTTTCATCCCCGGATGCGCTCGCCAGGACGGATCCGTCTGGTGAAAGGGAGAGAGAGTATATCCAGTCTGTGTGGCCTGTCCATGGGTGTCCGATTTGTTTCCCTGTATCGGAGTTCCAGCAGCGAATCGTTTTGTCACCGGATGCAGAGAAGAGTCTGTCGCCATCGCGTGACCACAGCACACAATTGATGAGCTCATTGTGGCCCTCTAGTGGACCCAGGATGAGTGCGCCAGACTTGACGTCATACATGTGGATCTTGCTCCCAACGCTACCACATGCGAGTTTGACGCCGTTTGGAGAGAATGACATGGACCACACTAATGCATCCTCATCCTCATCTCCATCATCACCGACGACGATGGGCTGATTGACTTGTCCCCCTTCCGTACTATAAATCTTCACCTCGGTCCGATTGCCAACCGCAACGAATCGATCATCTGACGAGATGGCAATACTGGGGCATCCCTCTGACTCCCATTCCCGGACGAGTTTGTGCGATTCCGAGTCGACGTCCCATATTTTGACACTTCCTTTCAAGTCACTGCTGATAATCTTTTTGCCGTCGCGGGTCACAGCAAGACCAATTACTTCGCTCTTGTGCTCCATCGATGTCCCTTCTTGCCTGCCGTTTTCCAGGTTCCACACCTTCACAGTTCCGCCCTCAGAGCCAGTGACAACTCGGCGTCCGTCAGGGAAATACGCGAGCTCCAAGAAATAGTCATTATCATCCGCCGGGATGACTAGAAGTGGCCGAGGATCATCGTTGACAGATCCTTGTGGTACGGGGCTTGACATGATGTTGCGAGCTGCGTTTCGAGTCGGCGAATTTGCACGGGTGCCGTCGTCGAGAAAGACTGAGGGAGGGAAAACACCGAACACGTTGTGGGCTCCATAGGATGAGCCTCAAGGCAACAATAAGGCAATGCTGTGACTTTGGCGCCCAATCACATATGCGTACAATCCACCTCCCAGTGAGACACAGCGATTGACCGGTCGGCCCCTCAAGGCCGTCCAGATCAACAGTTCACATGGTCCTCTGTCATCGCGTCCACATCTTGATTGCCATCACTTGTCGCATTCCATTCATCCCAAGCTCAACATCTGCGGTCCACCCCCTGTTTTACGCTCCTCAATCATACAGTCCCGCAAGTCCTTTCCACCTACTTCTTCAATCGACAAATATTTGGTCGGAAGAGGACACTCTCACATTGCGTTTTCGGACGAGATTTAGGAACTGCATGTGCTCAAAGGAATCCATGGCAAGTTACGTTCCGGGTTGGCTTGTAGTAGATCGTTAGTTGTCCTGCCAGCGCTTGTGGTAGTCTCAATTGTGGTAGTCTCACCTTGTTGTCATTTGTTGACGTACATACTCTGAGATCAATACCATCACATTTTGCATCGTACTTAGTCACAATCAACGCGTCCACAACTACTAAATACAACAACGTTGTGACCCCATGTTGACTCTTGTTTCAGGATTCACAGTTATCCCAGTCGCTTACGCCCACTCGACACATATCCTCTATGCTCGCGCGCACCTCTCCAAATCTCAAGACGTGGTATACCCAGAGAAAAGAACCCTCTTCCTCG
The DNA here is from genome assembly GCA_038093895.1 of Boletus aff. mottiae. Taxonomy (NCBI): domain Eukaryota; kingdom Fungi; phylum Basidiomycota; class Agaricomycetes; order Boletales; family Boletaceae; genus Boletus; species Boletus aff. mottiae. Next base: position 2,483 of record JBBPTD010000284.1, on the reverse strand, counting down.
TTAACATTCCCGTAGATGCTACCGATCGCGAAATCACACTTTTTTTCAAGTCTTGCGGGGCTGTAGAACGGGTGGTGTACAACCGGGACTCGCGCGACGAGGCAGAAGCAGAAGATGAAGATGAAGAAGAGGCAGAGGCAGACATTGAGACGTCGCCACCACTATCACTATCACCGTCGAGCCAAGATCCACAACCGCGATCAAAAAGAAAACAACGACCAACAGAGAGCGCCTCACCAAGTGTCGTACCCCTCCCTCCCATCCCACTCCGTACCCTCCGAAAAACAGGCAGCATTGCCCACGTCATCTTCCTGGACACCTCGTCACTCGAGAAAGCGCTCGTCCCACCGACGAAACCACGTCCTTGGCCATCGTCATCTGAAGAGCCACGGGGCGTGGCCCACTACGCAGCGTTGTACGATGCACAAAGACCACCGCTCGACGTTGTCAAAGCACATGCAGACACGTGGATGGAACGGTTCGAGTTTGATCTAGCAAAGACGAAACAAAAGTTGGCGTATCGCAAAGGAGAGGCGATCGTAGACGACGATGGTTTCACTCTTGTAACGAGGGGTGGAGCGTACGGACAAACGCTCGGAGGAGGCGTCGGGGTCGCAAGCAAGGCGTTTGAGAAAACAAGTCGGACGGGGAGTAAGAAAAAGAAAGAACCAAAGGAAAAAGAGACGTTCTATGCCTTCCAAAAGGCAGAGAAACAAAGAAAAGGTGGGGTAGCGTGCCATGCCGTGTGCTGTAGCTAATATCGCTTTGCGTTTTCAGCATTGTTGGATCTCAGAAAGAACTTTGAGGCGGACAAGGTACGCATAGATAAGATGAAGGAGTCTCGGCGTTTCAAGCCATATTGATCCCCGGAGTGGTTGTTTCGTGATCCTGGTTCACTGCAAGACAGTCTACTGATAATTGTACCAACCTGTTGCTCCTCGCTCCTCAAATTCACCTCTTGATCTAAATGCCCAGTCCCGGGGTAATATATGGAGAACGTATTTTGATACCCTCGTTGTTGTGAACAAAATCGATTCATGCATCTACTATGCTTGCAGAAAATTGATCCTAGTATCCATTGCATATACAGCGCCCCCACTTTGCCCCGCATCTATAGCAAAAACCTTGTCGGCACCGGCACGTCATATGAGCGCAACCAGCGGAACGCTCCACTATCATTTTGCACTTTGGACAAGTTTTCCAGCCGTTTGCCTTGGCAAGAGCCTGAAATTCGCTGTATTCTCTTTCATCGCAGCTTTGTCTGGGGTGCGCTCGGCTTTTGCATCCCGAACAAACTTTCGTGCGACAATCCGGGCACGACATCACGCACGGTGTCGCTGTGAGTGATCTACCAATGAATTTGGCACATGTCTTGTTGGCGCAGTAAACGCGTAAGTTGGGAGGGGTAGCTGCCTCGGCACACTTGGCAGAAAAGGATACAAGGAGTGGTCCTGACAAGAAACTGAGGAAGGTGTCCACTGGAAGTTGCTGTTGACAGCATTGCAAGGGGAAAAGATCTTCGTTTTTATTGGCGACTTCGGCCATGCCGATGACGCACTGGCGACAAATGAAATGACCACAGGGCGCGTTGAGACTGGCCACATTCTCGTAACCGTCGCGGCAAACGACACATTCGGTTTTGCTAGTGAGGGTTAGATATGTGAGGGTAAGTCGTGTGATCGATGGCATAAATTCAATTCGTCGTCACCTGACTTGCTTTCTAAACCAGATGCTACGAGTGAAGAAGCCGCTTGATCCAGATGGTTCTGGTTCAGAGTATGGCCGCTCAGCCACCGTGTTAGCCACCAAGAACTTTTCACTGCGTATTAACGCCGACGATGAGCGCCGTGGTACATGAGACGCAGCCAAGAGGGGTAAGAAGCTCACAGCAATTCTGCAAAGGATACTTTGGACATCTCTAACTGGGCCTCTGTCTGTGGAGGGAGGTCTTCGCCACGCTGCAACGCGAGCGCTGCCTTATAGTCGTCTCTTTCGCCCTTTTCCAAGACGGATAGACGCTGGAGGTACTGCGCTCGGGGATCTGGTAGCAGTTATGTGTTATACGGTGGGCCTGCGAGGCCGCGATGCCAAGTATACTTACCCTCCTTTTTCGGTCCTTCGTTGCAGGGTACGTTGAGAAACCATCGGACGGGAGACGCTAGCTTGGTGAGTACGAAACCCATGGTCTTTGTCGCAGTCACAAGTCCTGAGGGGGGAAAGGAGGTAAGGAAACCCGTTTCGGCGATGGCGCGACCTGGACACGGAAGGTAATACAATCGTTTTAGGAGTTGGACGTCATATTGCCCCTAACTTTGGTCTTGTTGATGTTGCTTCAAAGTAGGCAGTGGTGGCGTACAGAATGCTCCCTTGACGATGCCTTGCAGTAACTTTGCAAGAGAAAAAAGCCATGGATTCAAGTGCATCTGCGATGGTCTTGTATATCAAGTCAGAGTTTTGTGCCACGGGCTCAACCGCTCAAGTCC
>JBBPTD010000283.1:0-34652 GCA_038093895.1 Boletus aff. mottiae | reverse complement strand
GGATAGACATACATAGTACCAATATTCTACAATTCTATATACTGTAGGGTGTTCTTGTATTATTTGCCCTACACAATTAAGTGTAACCCCCATCATAATTGGAACCCGCTGCATCTCCCCGACACAAGATCTCCCTGGCCATCCACAGTAGGGCACACCTTACCTCATGTACCTCCCATTACTCCCAGCACTTCTTGTAGCAGTCGGATCGAATGGCAGGGCCGGTGAGTCCAACCAAGACACAGCTGAGTGCTGAGTGATGAAAGGTCCTGCAATTTGCGTCGTTAGGCAGACCGTACGATACTGGACCATTCGTTCTGGGTGCCAAGGCGATTATACTGGTATTCAGATATGATGGATGCAGAGGCAGTATAGTGCCCGTCCTCGTCATCCAAACCCGTCCTCGGCCCCATCGTCCTCGACCACCTCCCACCCCTCCTCCTCTGCAATCCGTTCTGGTCGTCTCCGCGTCGAAGACCGCAGGCCCGGTGTAAACCCATGATCATCTCCCGCCCCATTAACTGTCCCCGACCCCACCACAGCCATACGCCGTCTACTCCTCGCTGGACTCGCCGTCGTCGCCTGGAGCACCTGTGCGAAATCAAGCGGAAACGAAGGCGGCGTCGGAGGTAGTAGTCCCGGCGTTGTTTCATGCGAACGACTGGAACACACGATCAATATGTAAAGGTCAACGAACGGAACGACGTACCGTCCCAGCTCTCCACTGCAACACACCACCCATAAATTTCCGAGCGCATCGCCTGCCTGCGAGAGGGGTATCTCGACACTCTGGGTATGAGCGAGGTAACAGACGTTGTATAGCAACATGGCAAATGCGGTCGTGAAGGATTCCTTGGATTCTGTGGGTGGTGCGAGGGTTGTCAAGGATGCGGTTGTCGGAACTGGGGACGTCGACGTCGGGAGAGGGGTTGGTGGAGACGAGGGCGACGAGGTGGACGAAGAGGACGCTGTGAGATGTAATGGGTGTTTTGTCGTCCACCTAGACAGTCGATGTAACCTCGCACGCACACAGGACGAAAGCAAACGTACTTTCCCCAGCTACCTGATTCCCCGCCTTTACCAGCGCCAATCCAGGGTTGTCCAACCCCAAACTTTTTCCCACTCCATTCCGTCTCAAAAGGGAGTTTGACACCGAGATAAAACGTGAGTAGCCCCAGAAAATGGATGGTATGCGTAATAACAGCATTGATATGGTCTGGTGGATACCCTGAACCATCACGAATGAAAAATGTGGATGACCATGGGACGAGAAAACACACGTACGTCGAATGTCTCCTGGAACGGGCAAGATCAAATCGCCAATCGTCCATTCACCCTTGGTCCCCGCCTTGGCCCCGATCGGGGGTCGTCCTCCCACCTCGACGACATGAAAAACTTCGACGAGTTCTTGAACGAGCCCCGATCGCGCACGCGCGAGCGCCGCCGAGAGCGCGTGCAACTCTTGCGTCTCCTTTGTCGTCAGCGCGTCGAGTGGGGGTGTGGGCACGAGGCGTGCGGCCGAGAGAGTGCGACGACGCGCCGCGAGGGATTCACGGAGCTGGCGCAGTCGTTCACGTTCTGTCAAAAAAAAGGATAAGGATGAAGCGAGAACACACGGGCGAACAAGAACGCACTGGCATCGTTATCCCGCTTGAGTCTCGCCAACCCCTCGACGAGCTCCTCCACGCGCTTTTGACAGCTCGCCAGCCCAGCCCTGGTCGATCGCGCGCCTTCGATGCCCTTGAGGGCCTGTGAGGCCTTGGCGACCTGGTCATCGCGATCCTTGCCAAAGCGCTGCGTCTGCAAGCGAATATCGCGTAGGCTTTTCTTTTGTCAGTTGGGACTCCGTGGGTCGATCGCATGTGACTTACTGGTTCCGTAGACAGTTTTCGCAATAAAACTGACGTTGTTTGAGCTCACAATTTTTGCATTCCATGGCATTACAGCGTTGTGGGATCACTGGGATGGGATATGAATGAGAATGAGGCTAGGGGATTAGTCACACACAAATTTGGAAAGCTCCTAACGGGACAAGAAATAGATACATAAAATACATAGTAATGTCCTCTCTCTCCGACGGTCGCCGAATTCTCGTCATGCCTCCTCGAACCCCGCGTTCCGCACACGGTTCACCTTGGTCGGTCGCTGGGTCCACACATCGTCTGGCCCCGCCCTGCGCCAGACATAGCCCGCCTTGAGTTGTACTTCCCTCAACACTGGACAATAGCGATTCCAGGCGTGAATAAGCTCTCTGAGGGTATCCTCCTCGGGTTCTTGGGTCCACCCGACGCGCGGTGGCAACAAAGACGAGGACGAGGAGGCGGTGCCAAGCTTGGCCTCTTCAAATTCGGTATCATCCAATTCGCTGCGTTCTGGACCCTCCACGCCAAGATACTCTCCGAGCGCGATCCGGACGGATTGATGTGGATACCCGCGTGCACCGAGGTTGTCTGCCACGCTACCGACGTTATCGACGCCGGGGGGCATGACCTTGAACACGCGGACCGACCACAGGTGTGGCATGAAACCAAAGAAATGGGCGCCCATGCCCAATACCATTTCCTGTATATAGCTGCTTTAGCACCTCGATATTAGAGAACGAGAGGGACGCGACGCACTTCGGTGGGATCGCCTTCCTTGTACAAGATTTCGAGTCGTTTCAGGTTATTGAAATGGTGGAGGACGGCGTAAAGGATTTCGTCATCCCACCAGCCGATGAAGACGGAGAGGGTGTCGAGGTCAGCACCACAACCAGCCGCTTCGATCTCTTTCAGGGCCTTTTCCAGAGCAGGCAAACCACCCGCAGGGTCCCTGACAGAAAGGTGTTTTAGTCGACGCGAACCAGAGACGACAGACTTGATAGTCGTCAAGGGTCCTTGATAAGACGTTAAATTTGGAAGCGCGGTGTCGGGCAGCCGGAGCCAAGGGAGGTAGTTTCTGATGCGCAAGTTGGTGATATGGGGGCATTTTACCAGGAATTCCACAAAAGGGTGTATGAGATTGTCGTGCGGCTCCGAAACGTAAGACTGCCAAGATTTTTGGGTGGGGAACTTGACGTCGATGGTGTGGATGTGGGGGGAAGGGACTGGCGGATCGTTGTGAGAGGGGGGAAAGAGCTGGGGTAGCGGACTGACGTCAGGGATTTGTAGAGTCTGCAAGGGAGGGAGGTTGTTGACGCCGGGCGGCAACACGACGACGAAGCCCGGGACCCAGTTGTTGTGCGCTGCGGGGAAGGGTTGTTCGCAAAAGTGTTTGTAGATGTAGCAGGTCCAGTCGAAGCGAATAACACGGAGCTGTTTTCCTTCTGCGAAAGCACGCAGCTCGCGGGGATCGCGGCGGCCGCGTAGGCCGACAATGGTGAGTTCTGTGATGGAGAGATCACGGGGGTGCAGGTCAGTGAATTGAGGGCGAAGGGGTGGTGTACAATTTTCGATGGCAAGTTTATTGAGTGCGGGAAAACGGTGTACGAATTCGTAAAAAGAGTCGGGGAGGACCATGCTGTTGAAAGTGAGATCGCGAAGGTTGGTGAATGTGAGTGCGTGGTTATACATGGTGTCTGTGACGTTTCCCGAGGCAAGGAAGTCGACGGGGCTGGCAATGCCGATTTCGTCGAGGACGCGAGCTTCGTGGGTGCGATTGGGTCTGTGGAGGGAGGTGATTTCGCCGGAGAGGTTTATGATGGCTCTGGCGCGGCTGATCTGCTCAATGCGATCGATCTGGGAGGTTGCAGTGGAGATACCGAGCGTAAGTGAACGAACGACGGAGCGAAGGCCATTGTTCCCCTGGAGGAATGGGTGGTTTTTAATGAACCTGAGTGGGTCAGCCCAGATGATGTGCCTGTAAAGGACTCTGATTCCAAGAGACTTGAAGCGCTTGTTTGTGCGTACAACTGCAGCGAGGTCGTTTGGGGAGTTGAGTTCTTCAAAGACGTGCATCCAAAGTTCGTTTGGGAATGGCATCGTCGTCGTCGTGATCATATCTGTGTAGTGGCTGTGTTTGTTGACCAGCTGTACTTTGTTGATAATACCCCTTCATCCATTACCATGGCCAAAAGTAAACCAGGTGCAGCATCTTCCAAAAAGGTGGCGGCAAAAGCACAGAAGAAAGCAAAAGCTACTCAAAAGACCGCACGAAAAGAACAGAGGAAAGCCACCAAATCACAACGAGACAACCATGATCAAGACGACGGGGACCAAGATCTCGAAGATATCCTCGAACAGGTAATCTGCACCATGCCATCCAAGATCGACGTTGCTGATCACCATTCATCCATCTCGTCTTTCTAGTAGTTGAGACAAGAATGGGAGGCAGCACATACCGTCACAGAAGAACTGGTCGAAGGCCCTCCCAGCAGACGTGTGAATGCCACTCTGACCGCGTGTCCAAACGGAAATCACATTTGGTGCATCGGTGGCGAGTACTTTAGCGAAGACGGTAAAGCAGTACGTACCGTATCCACTCTTGCATTCCCTGCTGACCCTCCACCATGCAGTACTTTTACAACGACGTATTTCGCTACTCTCCAGACAAGGTGTGTCCCAGAATGACCCCAAATTATATTATAGAACATCTTAGCCTCACAGGATGAATGGCGAAAATTCATTTCCCAAACCTGCCCGGGTCCTCGCTCTGCCCACAGTGTCGTCGCGTCTCCCGCTGGAGGCGGAAAACTCTATCTTTTTGGTGCCATCCTTGTCATACGAAAACCTGACGTATTGCTGATGGATCTCTCTCGCTAGGTGGCGAATTTTCGTCATTGTATCAGAACAGCTTTCATCATTATCGTGACTTTTGGGTGTTTGACATTCCAACACATACCTGGGAAAGAATCGAAACCAAGGCGCGCCCGAGCGCACGGTCGGGTCATCGGTAGGATGTGGACCATATTCCTCGCGTCCAACGTCGCTGACCTGCGCTGGAACCCGAACAGGATGACCATGTGGAAACATTACATTGTCTTGTTTGGCGGATTTTATGATCCTGGCTATCGAAGTGCGTACATTACATGCTTGTCGTGACCTCTGCTTAATGCGCATTAGCCCAGTACCTCAACGATACTTGGATATTCGACACGCAAGAGTATAAATGGCGTCAAATCGAGTTTAAAGAGTCGGAACGAAAACCTTCGTACGTGACCTCCCACATTCAGGCCCGACGTTGCTGAAATGACATGACCGGTCCTCGCAGTGGCTTCTCCCTTTTACCCACGACGGACGGTATTGTTCTGCACGGTCCGTCCATTACATCATCCCCAACTTCAATACGATTCGTGACTCATGCTTTATTAGGCGGTTACTGCAAGGAATATACCAAGGGTAAACGTCCCGTCGGCGTCATCCTTGATGATACTTGGTTCCTCAAGTGCGTCTCCAATCGCTCGTCGTCTCGTAAACAAACACGCTGATGGCCGACTCAGGATGACCCTTGATCCGTCCCTTCCGAGCCCACTCGTGTTGAAGTGGGAAAAACGCAAGACGCCATCGTCAGCCCACAAGCCAGCAGCGCGGGCGGGGTGTACGATGGCGCTGTGGTCGGCCAAGGGGATGGGGGTGATGTTTGGTGGCGTGACAGATGAAGAGCGGGGAGATGAGGGATTGGAGAGCGTGTTTTGGAATGACTTGTGCGTGTTTGATTTCATGTGCTATCAGGACATGGGGCTGACTAATGCAAGGTATGGGTACCAACTAGGAGGTAATGGACGATGGATCGTCATGCATCTCAAAAAGCTGAAAAAGAAAGGTGGGAGTGGGAAGAAGAAGCAGGCCAAGGCTAGTGGAGCAATTCCCTCCACCCAAGACCTCGATGACCACGAGGAGGATGGTGAAGATGGTGAGTCACAGGTGAGTCCGGAATCACACATTCACGCAGCATGCACATCCGGCCTTGATTACAGACTCAGTCTCCTATCACGACACGACCCGTTCCGGAACCCAAGCAAGGGGACGAGATCGACTCGGACGACCCGAATTTGACGAGACCAGTGCCACGCTACAATGCCATGCTCGCAGTACTTCGCAATACGCTGTACATGTACGTCTTATCTTGCATCTTTTCTCCCAGTTTCGCATGGACCCTAACACGAACGTTTAGCTATGGTGGCATTTTTGAACTTGGCACGCGCGAGTACACGCTGGATGATTTTTACGCCCTCCAGCTGGATAAATTGGAGCGGTTCGTGTGTCTCAAACCAAGTGGGGTTGTTATTCCGACAGAGGCGGAGGAGAGCAGTGACGAAGAAGGGGAGAGTGGGGAGGAAGGGAGCGACGACGACGAGGATGAGGACGACGAAGACAGTGAAGGAGAGACGACGGAGTCAGAGGAGAAGCGATCAGGAAAGGGGAAGGGGAAGGGGAAAGAGCAGAAAGAAAATAGACGGAAGGCAGAAGAGAGTGAAGACGAAGTAGAAGCCGACGTGGATGCCACTGCAGAACCAGAACCAGAAACAGGGGGAGAAGCTGGGAAGCAGGTACGCCGACAACCAACCACCCTCTGTACACAATCATGGCTCACATGGGCCATGCTAGGGTGATCTACGGGCCCAAGCAACGGCGTTCATGGGTGTCTCTGTCAAGGACGCTGCACGCTCAGCGGAAGACGTGATTAGTACACCTATGCCGGGAGAGACGCTGGCCATGTTCTATGCACGCTCACGTATGTTCCCTCTGAGTATTTCATCTTTGACAGAGACTAATGTATATCTGGGCATAGGTGAATACTGGGCACAAAAAGCCCATCAAGGTCTTGCGAGCGATAACCGTGGAAAGCAACTACGGCGAGACGGATTCGGACTGGCCGAGGCACGATATAGTGAGTCAGTTCGGTATTGGTCGGGTTCATGGTCGTCTCACGTTCTATTAGTGGAATATAAGCCAATTTTGGAAGAGGTGGAAAGGATTTTGGCAGAGGCGGGGTTGGACGAGGATGAGATGAAGATGCAGGGTGCGAGGGATGTTGCTGATACTGCTGGGCAGAGTCGGAATCGTCGTTGATGGGGACGCGTTAGAAATTTGCCACCGTCAATCCTCGTAAATGTTGCCACCATCATGTCGCATTGTCCCGTACCTTCTACGAGGATGTCATCAAGTCCAGATGGACTCGCGCAGTGGCCGTGATTGACTCACAAATGGTGAGTGTCAACACATCCGTCTTTCTTTCCAACCCAAGCTAAATGAGAGTATGGAATTCTCGTCGCGGTGGACCACTTCCGCACATCCAGTCCAGACTATCCCGGCTAGCTTGCCTGACTAGAACGCGATCTTCAACTGGAGTAAAGAAACCATCCGCGAACACCCCTAGTCGGAGCTTGCGCGCACCGTAGAGAGGATGAAACTGGACGGCGTGTGGATGGCGGGGGATCAGCAGGAGTAAGTGGGGATCAAGGTGGGTCGCATATATGCATGCATTTTCACATCAGGAGAAAGGATTGAAAACGGCGGTATAGGAAAAGGGCTGGTCGTTGTCAAGACCGAAAGCGACCAAGAGGGCGCCTGTGCATGCAAGGAAGAAAACGCACGCGTTCTGCGTGATGAACCAGCAGAGGAATCTGACGACGAGTGGTACCTGGAACAGCGCAAGGCCATTGCGCTGTGGAAGAAACCACTGAACGGACACTCTGCCCTACCGTCCCACCGCCTCCAATCCAACACCTCTATCCTCACTTTCGTCGTCGCCACCACTACAAAACTGCTGAATGCTGGACAATGGACATTGATCACCCTCTTTTATGCGCAGTCGCATGTTCGCAACGCTTCTTTCTTCTATGACAGATGGCTGCGCGACTTCGACGGGCACGCATGCCACACCAAACGCCACGCACGTTGAGCAGGTCCCGTCCCCTTTCTCGCATACACAGTTCCCGTTCCCCGTCACCGCCCTAGCTCCCTTCCACCATCTCAGCCTGGAGGTCCCTTTCCATAGCGCTGCAGGCCAGGATTAAGCGGCGACCCCAGCGAGCTGCCTCATCAACTGCTCCCCAGGGGCATGCTTCGTCGCCATCCGTTCCATCGCCACCCTGTCTAACGGAACACGCTTCCATCAAGCCCGCTTCCAGCTCCCACTTCTCATCTCCTGTGTCAGCGTGTCCTTCAACCGTGGCATCGAGTCTGCGAGCATCCCTTCCACCAATCGGAATAGGTCCAGTGGTCGAGACTTCATCGGCAATCAATGGATTCTGGGACGAGTCGGATCCGTCGGTCAGTGGGAGTGGTTAGCTATGGCGCTGTCTTAACCTCTTGCTCGTCTCTTTCATTTGTCGCTTCACGTGTTCTTCCTTTCTTTCTGCCATCGAATTTGTAACCACAAGTGCCCATAAATACATGAGCGGTCCCTTGTGTTCCAATTTTGGTAACCCGTATCGCTTGATAGTGCCTTGCTACTAGTCGCCTGCAACTCCGTACCCTGAACCCTTTGTTGACGGCTACCTACCATGGGCACCTCTCTCGCAGCCACCCCCACCACTCCCGAGCGATCCTCCTCCACCTTCACCTCGACGTCCGGGACGCTCACCGCACACGGACACGCCGCCATGCCACCCGAACTCGAACAAACGCTCGCCCTCCTCTCATCCCACCGTTCCGTCCTCGGCTACCTCCTCCTTTCGCGCGGCGACCAGGTATCCATCATCCGCCACTCGGGCGTCGTGTTCGAAGGCGAGCAAGGCAGAAAGTACGCGAGCGTCATTGGAAGAATCGTGGAGAACGTGCAGGCGGGATTGGAGGAGGTCAGCGGTGAAGAGAATGATGGGGTATGTTGGTCATTCACTCGTGCTTCTCTCACTCCATTCCGCCCTGTCGGAGTCGTCTCACGGAACATGTGCTTAGGATCATATTCGCTTTATGAGGATCAGGACGAAACGCCACGAGTTGATGATTTCCCCAGGTGAGTTGCATCGCTTTGGCTTTTTTGTGCATTTGCGTGGATGTTGACACACGTGGTATACATACACTTTAGACGATCGGTTTCTTCTTGCAGTGCTGCACGACCCGGCCACCTGATCGGGGCGCCGTGTCGCGTATTTTGGTTCTCCTGGCATCTGTATCTTCTTTTTTGCATAATTCAGGCTCTTTATTGTTAATTTTCAACCGGGACATGCAGTCGAGCTCAGTCATTCATACAAACTCGAATATACAGCAAGTACATCTATGTCTTTCTATCTCATTAGCGGTGACCGCGAACAGGGACTGGGACATATCTGTGGACGAGGAACAATCAACAAGCTGCGGTGGTATGGAGGGAAAAAGGAAGGCATGCATACGGCTCTTCAAGATGGGTCATCTCCTCTTGCGTCAACGCAACGTCGGTCACGATGCTTTGCTCGAGTCGCTCGACCGAGTTGGCGCCCACGATAGGGCTCGTCACCTTTTGACCAATCCACGCCAGCGCGATCTGAGCCATCGTGACGTTCTTCCTGGATGCGAGCTCTTGGACGCGATTGATGATGGTCTTGTCGGCCTCGGAATACTTCCTCTCGAATATGGTACCTTTGGTGGAGTCGAGTCGAGCGGTTTCGGTGCCGACTGGGCGGGCGAGATTGCCTGCCGCGAGAGGCGCCCAGGGGATAACGCCGATCCCGTGGAATTTACAGTACGCCAGCATCTCGCGTTCCTACGTGAGATCAGTCGATGTCGACACGATACATGCAACGTGATCCCACCTCTTCGCGGTACAGCAACGAGTACTCGTCTTGCATGCTGACGAACGTGGTCCAACCGTTCTTCCTCGCCACTTCGTTGAGATGCGCAAATTCCCAGCACCGCATCGAGCTCGCGCCAATATAGCGCACTTTACCGCTCTGAACGAGGTCGTGGAGGGCTTTCATCGTTTCTTCGGCGGGGATCTCGGAGTCATATCTGTGGATTTGCAAGAGGTCGATGTAAGTCGTCTCTAATCGCGCAAGCGAGGCATCAACGGCGTTGAAGATGGCCGTACGAGAGAGACCGCTTTGGTTGACGTATTCCCGTTGTTCCTTGAGCTCGGGCGTGAGGTACGTGCGTGCACTCGGATCGTTGCCGACGAGACCGTGGCATTTCGACGCGATCACGATTTGGTGACGCGGGATTTGATACTAGCAAGGCGATCAGCTGGATGATCAAAGAGTCGCATGCTGAGGATGGGATTAAACCTTTTGGATGAACTTGGCAATGATGCGCTCTGATTCACCATTGGAGTAGAGGTTGGCAGTGTCGATGGTGTTGATGCCGAGGTCCCATGCGGCTTTGAGGATTTCAAGGGATGGCTCTTCGTCTAAGACCCACGTCTAGATCAAGGGGATATTCACATGAGGCTATCATCCCACGGCGCGGTAAAAAGGGGGCATACGTACGCTCCATTCCGGTGATCCAAAGCTCATGGCTCCCAGCTATACAAAGATGATATGTTCAGGGTTAACGGAGGTCATGTTGTATCGCAGCGTTCTGGTTACTTACGATGGGCACGGAGACGCGAAGACCGGACTGGCCGAGCTGGCGGTATTGGACCTTGGGGGTGGACATGATGGGACAACGATTAGGACGTCGGACGGGGACAGGGATGACAGCGCGTGTGCACGAATCAGACTCGGACTCGCGCCGAATTTAAATGCTTCCAGCGAGAATCGACTTACGCACATAGCACGGCGGTGGGAGCAGTAGATGACAGAGATTGTGTGTCAGCTGGTAATCAAGCCAGCGTAAGCCAACTTATTCTTGTGACTGGGCCGCAGTGGCAGCATCGCCTCAATGAAAGTTATTGAATACGCTGTTTGCGGTTGCTACCAGTCCAAGGACATCAGTTTACGTCTACCTGCGCACACCTCCCCCGCATCAATCGTGGCCACGAACAGGTTTTGGCAAGTATCTATTGACAACGATCAATATGAATAACGGGACGGTGATGAAGTGATAAGATACGCACGGTGCCTCTAGATAGGCTACTTCCCCTGATGTCAACACGATGCTGGTCACGATGTTCTCCTCCACCCGACACCCACGATGGGGCTCGTGACCTTTTGGCAGATCCAGGCCAGTCATCTTTACACCCTTCCTGTTCGCGAGTTCCCCGACACGGTTAATGGTGCCTTTGTCTGCCTCTGAGAGCTTCCTTTCGAATTCCGTGCCTCTGGAAGCGTTAAGCTGAACAGACTCACCGGGTGCCACCAGGGCGTGCAAGCTCGCCTGCTGCGAGTGGCGACCAAGGGATGACACCAATCCCATGGAATTTACAGTACGCCAGCATCTTGCGCTTCTACGTGAGATCAGTCGACATATGCAAAGCGACCTCACCTCTTCGCGGTACAGCAACGAGTACTCGTCTTGCATGCTGACAAACGTGGCCCATCCATGCCTGCGCGCCACCTCGTCGAGATGCGCGAATTGCCAGCACCGCATCGAGTATGTGCCAATGTAGCGCACTTTACCGCTCTCAACGATGTCGTGGAAACCTTTCAATGTTTCTTCGGCGGGATGTAGGGGTCGTATCGGTGGATTTGGAGCAGGTCGAAGTAAGGAGCATCGACGGCATTGAAAATGGCTGTGCGAGAGACCCCCTTGATTGACGTACTTTGAGTGTTTGCAAAGGTCGGGTGCAAATTTCGCGTGAATCCTTGGACTGTCGGGGACGACATGAAAACATTTCGACACAATCACGATTTGGTGACGTGGGATGTGATACTACACCAGTAACGGAGTGACAATGAAGGACTTATGCAGGCACGAGTTTGGAGTGCGGCGAGAGTACCTTTTTGATAAATCTTGGCAATGAATCGTTCGAATTCGCCGTTGGAGTGTTTGCAGTGTCGATTGTATTTATGCCGAGATTCCACACGGCTTTCATGATCATGGCCTGGATATTTAATAACCTTATGAAGATATGGTCTCACGGCGCGGCCAAGGGGGGGAGTACGCACGATCCATTTCGGTGAACCGAAGCTCATGGTGCCTGGGCGAATGCGACTGCCGGTCAGGGTTTGTAGTAGTCAGACGCAGGGGGCTTACATAGACTCGGAGACCAGATTTTCCCAGCTGATGGTACTCGACTTTCGGGGCGGACATGAGGGAGCAAGGGTAAGGCTACCAGTGGGGTGGCGGAGGAGCGGTGAGCGGAAGTCCGAACAGCCACCGCCCGCACATGGTGGCGACCCAGTGGAAAAGCCGATACCTGGAGTGCCAATTAATGAAACGAGCGCAAGCTCCAATCAATGACTTGCCGCGACCGCGTGAATCGCAATCTTCGCACCAGTGGTAGCCTGTGAAACAGAACGAAATACGCTATCAAACATCGCCAGAAGGGTAGAACGTACTGTGTACCCGGACCAAACTTGAGGCTCTCAGTGAAAATGGGGAAGAGTTCACGTTCTTCCTGAGGACCATAATTTATCGCAGGTTTAGTCTCACATATGGGTCAAGCCTAGATAAAGCGACCCTGTTGTTGCAATACATTGCTTGTAGTTACTACAAAAACGTGAGTTTACATCAATCTACACCCTCATACACGTCTCAATCGTGACCACGAACAGGCTTTGGCAAGTATCTATTGCCAACAATCAATACGAATAACGGCACGATGATAAACTCAGTGATACGATACGTACGGTGCTTCCAGATAGGTTACTTCCTCCGGTGTCAACACGAGGCCAGTCACGATACTTTCCTCCAACCTTTGAATGGAGTTGATACCCACAATAGGGCTCGTCACCTTTTGGCCGACCCAAGCAAGTGCGATCTGACCCATCTTGACACTCTTCTTGTTCGCGAGCTCCTCGACACGGCTGATGATAGTCTTGTCTCCCTCTGAGAGCTTCTTTTCGAACATAGTGCCCCTAGAAGAGTGGAGCCGAACGGATTCGGTGCCGACGGGGCGTGCAAGATCGCCTGCTGCAAGAGGCGCCCAGGGGATAACGCCGATCCCGTGGAATTTACAGTATGCCAGCATCTCGCGCTCCTAGTAAGATCGGTCGATGTGGAGATGATTCATGCAAGGCGACCCCACCCACCTCTTCGCGGTACAGCAACGAGTATTCATCTTGCATGCTGACGAACGTGGTCCAACCGTTCTTTCTCGCTACTTCGTTGAGGTGCGCGAACTGCCAGCACCGCATCGAACTTGCGCCAATGTAGCGCACTTCACCGTTTTGAACGAGGTCGTGGAGAGCTTTCATCGTTTCCTCGGCGGGTACCTCGGGGTCATATCGGTGGATTTGGAGCAAGTCGAGATAAGTGGTCTCTAATCGCGCAAGAGAGGCATCAACAGCATTGAAGATGGCTGCGCGGGAGAGACCCCTGTGATTGATGTACTTTGGAAGTTTGTCAAGGCCAGGCGTGACGCTTGTGCGGAGACCTGGATCGTCGGCGACGAGACCAAAGCATTTCGACGCGATCACGATTTGGTGACGCGGGATTTGACACTAGCGATGGATGATGAGAAAGAAAAGAAGATTTCAGGAGCGAATCGAGGCCCATGAGGTACCTTTTTGATAAACTTTGCTACGAGACGTTCCGATTCGCCGTTGGAATAGACGTTTGCGGTATCAATGGTGTTGATACCGAGATCCCATGCGGCTTTCATGATCGCGAGAGATGGTTCCTCGTCCAGGACCCACGGCTGAATGAAGGGGCGACCATATGAGACTACAATCTCACGGCGCAGTGAAGAGGGGTATACGCACGCTCCATTTCGGTGAACCGAAGCTCATGGCACCGAGCTATGCGGGTGACATGTTTGGTCAGAGTCTGGTAGTCATATACATAAGAACCTACGATAGGGACGGAGACTCGGAGGCCCGATTTTCCCAACGGACGGTACTCGACTTTCGGGGTGGACATGAGGGTAATAGCGATGAGAGGCGATGCTTGGGTGGCCGACCTGGAGTTGAACGCTGGTGTGAGCTCTTGTATCTCGTATTATGCCACCCTGGTCACCCCACTGGTCTCCTGACCCATCATGAAGGAGGACAATGTGACGGTACCAAGTTTAGCGCTAGAAAGTTCTCAGGACAGCCAGCGTGATATTACCCGCGGAACGTTTTTCTTATCCGGAGACCGGACCGACCGTGACTGAATATTAGACTCACTAGCGATCGCGCGCAGCACCGTTTGGCGTAATGGACAGCGACAGTTCGGACACCGTAGATACTGGTTAAGCGTGTCTGCTGCATTGGCAGTGTAGTTAAAACACTCCGTGGAAGATACAATATATCATAGATACGTGTTAGGTAAGCTGCCAACAGCCTCCCAGTAGGCTGAGTGAGACTCAACACGCATAACTTCAACAAGTTCGAATTGTGTCTACGTCTTTTTTTTTGCCTTCGTTTCATTGAGACCTTCGTTTGGTTTCTTTCTGCACGGGTTCCTTGTTGTTTATTGTGTCGTCGTGCTCGCGCTTAAAAAGCTTCAACGCTTGAACACATTCGGTAAGCGCCCCCGCCTCGTTGTCATGAAACCCGGGCTTTTTGTGTTGATCTGTTTGCACCCCGAACTTGTCTGACGACTTGCACGAACCCATCCGACGACGAGATCAGCGTTGTGGCTGTCGATACCTCCTAGGATCTCTCCCAGGATACCCTTCATCCACCACCAGACGGAACCGACCCGCGTTTTCTCATTCCCTTTTCCTGCCTACTTCTTGTCTCAGTGCACCGAAGATGCATTTCGGCGACTTTTCAACACTTTGTTCCCAAGTACCATCATATACATGGTGCAACCTCTTTTACCGGCAGGTGAGTTCCATTTGCAATCACATAAACCTCATCTGTGACACAGATCACCTCGATCAGGTGCTCGACAGCGACCCTTCCCTCCTTACCGGTTTGTCTGCCAACCCAGCAACGGCACCCGTGGGTGTCAATCCAGAATGTGGGATGCCATTGGTACAGACAAACGGATCACTTGGAAACGTTGCCAACATCATTGCTTGTGGCCTCAGTGTCTTTGTGGTCGTCGGTCTTATTGTTTTCTCTACCCGGAGAAAGGCAGCGGTCGGTACGTCCTCAATTCTTGGTTTATCCCTGAGAAAAACACTCCCGTGTACACCCGGCTTTCAAACTGTTCCGTCTTTTCGTAACTCACTCGGATTGTTCCTACAGGACGCTCCGAGCTTCGCATATTCTTTGGCCTTTACCTTCTCACACTGGTATTCCAAATCCTGACGACCGGGTCCGTCCTCGAACAAGGCAGCAAAGGCCTGGTCATTCTCACTGCTATTCATGCTGGTTTGGTTGCTACTCTTTTCTGGACTTTGCTTGGCAATGCCATCGTAGCGACACAGATCGTCGAAGATGGCACACTAAGTTCCTTGATAGTATGTTCCCTCTCCTTCCACGCGAATCCAATCGCTCACATGAATAGCCTTTTGGAATCATCAGCCTTTTCTTCTTTGTTGCGACCACATACATATCCCTTGATACCGCATTCACTCTCAGCAAGGCATTCGGACCTTCAAATCCACAGCAAGCACTCAATGGTATACCACTCTTCGTGCTGACGAGCATATGGCCTGGAGCGTATGTACCGCACTCGATCACAACATACGCAGACCTGACGTGGTACACTCTCCAGCGCTGCTCTCATCTATTTTGGCATGATGCTGTACATTGTGGTGGTGGTCCTCAACGAGATCAGACCCGTGTGGTATTATGTAATATCAGCAATCCTCTTCGTCCTAAGCCAACTGGATTATTTCCTCCTTAGCAAAGTGATATGTCGGGTACGTCACCATGTCACTCACATCGCAATAGTGGTGCTTCATACTGCGACCATCTCCAGGGTTCATCAATGAAAGTTGATGGATCATTCATCGCGACAATATTAGAGACAGCCGCCGTTGTCTTCCTATACCTTGCATGGCGAGGCATAACAGAGGGTGCGTGGGCAAAAATCATGTCGTCCGTATCCCGAGTCATTGACCACGCATGACACAGAGGATTGGGACGTAGACTACTACCCATCATAGTAGGGTGGCAACGTTGTCGGCATCTCGTAACTGTATCTGCTATGTTGTTGATCTCCTTGCAGTAAAAACCACTCGCCCAAGTTGAACGCTTTAACCTTGTCCCTTTATCCTTTGTGGTGATGCACGCCTTATCGCGCTTTTCTCTTTCCTCTGATCGCCTTCCAATTGCGTCCATATGCACGGGGTTTTCCATACCTTATGGGCTTATCTCTCTTTATCTTGTTGTTCCTCTCGACCTTTTTTGTTCCTGCGTTACCTCCCAGAAACCACGAGGCTCAGGCCTTTTTCGGCTTGTGGTTAATTATACGAGGACACAAGGTTGGACCCTGTACATGGTACATAAGTATTATCTCCTTGTTTTACTCTAGCAATGACCTTAACGGAGGATTCCGCCGATGACTTGATTTTGTTCAATCATAGCTTTGATTGCTGCTTGAGGCCGGACTATTCGGGAATTGCTAAACGAACGTCGACTTTTTCTTCTTGCTACAGTAAGTCCTATATCTACGTATTTAATACAGTGTTTACAGACCCGCACTGAATGAAACCAAGGGAGAATTTAAGGAACGGGAAGTGCCTAGCGCACATGTATGACCACATTACGGCCATAAGGCTGTCCGCGAGAAAGAAAACGTCCCACATGAAACATTTCGGGCAGTCCCGTGCCACAGTTCATTTCAAAAAGAAGAAAAAAAAAGTCACTTGATGGAATGGGTGTAGCCTGTCAATATGAGAGCTGAAACGCGCCTGCGAACGCACGACGCTCTGCCCCACAAGTCCGTCCATGGGCAGAAAAGAAACGTAAACGCAAAACATACATGTACATGTCTTAATCATCTTCATCTTTAAGCATCTTTAGTCTTCCTCGAGGTCTGCGATGTAGTACTGCCTGATGATGGGGGTAACCTCGATACACACCCATCCGTCCGTATCGAGGGACGTCTGGCGCAGTTTTCGCTTCGGCAAAAACGCGAACCGCAACCCGGGACTCTTGGTTGGGGTATTAGGGAGTGTTGGTGCTGCTGAGCTGGGTCTACGAGTAGAACGGAGTCGACCACGCCGCGGCTTCTCTGGGCCTACAGTGGCATTCGATAAAAACGTCCTTGCGGATGGGGATGGGGAACAAGGGGACGAAGAAGGTGACATGGGCGAGTTTGGCGTCACTTTCTCGGGGGTGCTCGAAGTGGAACTCGTGACAGTTCTGGTGATGTCACCATCAAAAGGCCGACGTTTCCGGAGAACACGTCTCCGGCGGGGTAGGAACGGCCACGAACCAGTAGGTGAGACACATTCTTTCGGCTCCGTCCATTCAGGGACGGTCCCAGAAATGCGCGTGCCGTGGGCAGCGTCAGCTGGGCCGTTGGACGTAGAGACTGTCGTTGTCGAAAAACGCGAATCCTGAAGCAGGAGAAACAAAAAAAAACGATGAAAGAAACGGACAAAATATGAGCAAAGAACCACTTAAAACGTTCAAAGGCAGGGAGGGACTTACCATGGGCGAGGGTCTGCTCCCCGGCTCACTGTCTGACTCCGAGCGATCCGAGTCTAGCATCAAGTCGGACCTGAGCCGTAGTCGTCCAAACGCAGACGACGTACGGAAAGACGACTCCATGTCCAACAGATCCATGCAAGACAATTGCAAAGATTTCCTTGATTTGACTTGAACGTCGTGGGAATAGACATCCAAGCCATCAAACGTCGAGGAGGCGCGTGGCGGCCCCTGACCTGATTTCGTGTTGAGGTGCTCCCTCGAGTCCCAGGCCGTGTGACGTATGAATGCTTTGAAGACATCTTGGAAAGTGGCTAGCGTGGCAGTGTTTTCGTCGCCGTCCATATCGCGATCGAGGGAGATGAACTGTGAGTGGTCATCGTAAAATGCGTCGGCGTGTGAAGTCCCGCCTTCAGATTCGAGCAGCGCCGCGCCCGAGAACGTGACCATCCCATCTTCTGGGTCCCATAGTGCTGCAAACGTCAGTGCAGTCTTTGGAGGCACGACATCTGACCAACGACGGAGATGCGCGGTGTTGCTAGATCTATTACTGGGCAAGTGATCCAGTGAGAGGCAAAACTGAGAGGCAAAAATGCATGAACGGGGGGAAAGATCCGATGTAGGGGCAACTTTGTCTTACTTTATTGTGACTTCTAGTGGAAGACATACTGAGGACCAGGCTGACCGACGCGCGCGGTGAGGGCGTGGGGATCGAGTAAAATATGAGGGACGAGGACGCGGTAGGTGCTCCGTACAAAAGGTGAAACCAATGAGTCGCCCAAGGGTGAAAGGAAAAGAGGTCTACTGGATCTAGGCGTGAGTGTGGATCCTGTCGTCGTATGCCTGCACACGGGGCAGGAGGTGCAAGAGCTGCCGCGAGGAAGAGAGACACCTTTGCAGTCGAAGCTTTATGTGACGCACGATAACGAGATCGCACCCTCCTCGTGTATCAAAAAGAAGCGACGTACCGGGAAATCCCTTCTCTGTGAGAACGACAACTTCGGCGAAAATTTTAGTGGTAACTGAAAGGCGAAACTGCGTGCTTCCGACAAAGACTGAATCTGAAAATGATGACGTATGACATTGACAGTCATCAATCGATGAGACCCCTGATCCATCATTGGAGGATGCATGCACTGCATTCTCTGCAAAGTCATTTCCGTGCATCTACATGGCGTATATTGGAACCCAGGACGTGGAGCAAACGTGGAGTGTCACAGAACCATGTATCGAGAACCAAGTCGCGGCATCATCCTGCGGCAACAAGGGGGGATCACTTTTTAATGTGCACTGTTTCCCGTTAGCATGAGCGCTGACTATGCGGGGATATGGACAAGTGAATACAGACCATGTACAGGAATGGGCGCAACGTGCTCCCATAAGAGAGGAGGTCTGTCTCTGAGATGCTAATCCGAACCCGGGGGTAAAAACACCGTTTCATGTAGCAGGTTCTGCAGGGTGATGGTTCGTCGTGAATTGCGCTTCAATCGGCAGCAGGCGAATCAAATGAAGAAACATATAGGAGGATGAACAGAGTTCAGGATTCAGTTCCGTGTAGCCATGGGGTTGCCGACTGACTATGGCAAGGGTGGCGCCCTTGACCGAACCCAGCATGGAATGAGAGCAAGTGATATGGATCCCAGGTCCGCACCTATAATATGTAACCAGTAAAGATGCTGAACGCGACGCACACACCGTGCGGTGTTGTTATGAAGGCGGTTGCAATAAGTCGGTGGGCGGGCGTGTGACACTTAGGACGCTGACGAAACCGGTAATGCACTACTACCGCTAGTTTTGAACACGTTTGAGTCGGTCGTCTGCAAGCTACATCGTCTTTCACCACTTGTTCTTATCATCTCTACTTATTTTCGCCTCTCTTTTCCTTACACAACTCGTCGTACTTTTTATGCAAGCTGTCCGACGATGAACTCTACGTCCGGGCTATCTCGACGACGTGTGGCAACCGCCTCCTCTTCCTCGGTCACTGGAGACGATCTCGCTAGTAATGGCTGGAGCGGGAATGGCTCAGCATCAAATGGCCCAGTAGCTACCCACGCGGGTTCTGCATTCGAAGGCGGAAACAAGATTGCGTTTGACCCGCGCGACCTTGATCAAGACAGAGAAGAAAGTCGCCATGGTGGCAAAATGCCCCGTCTCACCATCATGGAGGAAGTTCTCTTGTTGGGATTGAAAGACAAACATGTATGTAACATGGCACCTTGCCTTATTCGCTTCCTTCTACCATCCGTGCGACCTGTGCTTGCGGGTCCGCAGCATGAGTGCTCGCGACTCGCTCATAACCCTGGTGTCCCAGGTGTCCCTCTACGGATGAGTTGCGAATACTTTGACATCTTATTTCTGTCCTTTTGACGGTCTTGGCTGATTATTGGCCAGGGCTACCTCTCTTTTTGGAACGACAGTATCTCGTATGCACTCCGAGGATGCATACTCATTGAACTCGCGCTTCGCCGTCGGATAGCATTAGTCAAGGATGCGAATCGACGGAGAAACCCCCTGCCAGACCGCCTAGTGGAAGTCATTGATGATAGACACACAGGAGAGACGATACTCGACGAGACACTCAAAATGATGAAGGCTCAAGAGGGAGAAAAGTTCACAATAAATAGCTGGATCGATCTTCTAAGCGGTGAGTATTTCAAGTATCGACGCAAGCAGCCTCTCGAGGGTGCCTTTGCTGTGCGACGACTTGACCCCTGCATGTCGCACACTTACCGACTTGTTCATCTTTAGGGGAAACGTGGAATGTCATGAAAATTGGATACCAACTCAAGCAAGTTCGGGAGCGCCTTGCAAAGGGTCTCGTCGACAAGGGCGTGCTTCGTACAGAAAAGCGAAATTTCCTCCTTTTTGATATGGCCACCCACCCCGTTGCCGATGTCCGGACCAAAGAATCCATCATTACACGCATCGTGTCACTCCTGACAGCGACTACGTCCACCGTTTCACCCAGCGCACTCGACAAGGAAGGCACGCAATGCAGAGTCACGCGCGCAGTCTGCCTTGCCTGTGCAGCCTATGCGGCGAGTGTTCTCGATAACGCGTTTGGCCGATTAACCTACGAGGACCGCGAGGCTGCTTTTCAGAGATGTGATGAGATGTTGGCAGAGTTTTCATGTTGGCCGTTTGGTAGTAACACTGGCCCTGGCACTGCGAGTGGTCGGAGGCGAGAGGCTGTGAGGATTGGTATGGGGAGTGCCTTGCCCAGTGGGCGCGAGAGCGTACTTGGTCTCGTGCAGGAAGTCAAACGAGAGATGAATGGCGAGGATGACCTTGGTTTTGAGTTGATCGCAGGCGTGTTGGAGGTACTTTCGAAACTGGATTCCCTGCTTTGAACCTCGGGACCACAGTCAGTAACTTAGACGCGGTGCATCTCCTCGGTACATTCTCTGACTGACGCACGGCACATTACCTATAAAATTTGGTCTTTATAATGCATTTATTTATTATTCTCTTGTCTCTACAGCCGACACCGTCGTCATCAGCACTGCCACTTCCAATAAAATAATAATGGTTTGAAAATGGGGTTATTTGTGGGTTATACTCGACTGTACTTTTGATTGGCACTGCCTATCATCGCGGCACAACCGATCGCATGATGCGGCATATTTCAAGCTCCAGATCTTGGAACCAGCTTGACTGGGATCTCCGAATCTAGGCGCGTCGGGGTTGTACGGAGTTGTTGTGACCCTGGTCAGACTTGTTTGCTGTGCTGCCACTGTCGTCTCCCCTTTCTGACAGTTTTGTACTAAGCTCCACACACATCTGCTGCATCTGGTCCTTTTCTGTCAAAAGTAACTGTAAGCTCTCAAGGTCAACGGATTACGACGACAATCTGAGTCCGTATTCGAGTTTCCCCCCGATGGCATACCTCAGGGGGTGTGTTAATCGCATTTCAAACCACACGGCCCTTGAAGCCATGTGTACCAAGGTGATCCTCCCATATGGACTCGCGAGCCTCACAAGTGTTTGATAGGGTCCATCCAGATATGGCACATATTCATGTCATTGAATGATGTAGTGAATCCAGTGCACGGCTGGCACTACTAATCTGAGCAACGAAAATTTGTTCTGACCAGGTTTGGCAAAATTTCGAACGTGGTCAAGACACTGGACGGTTCGCAACCGATACCGATCGTCGTCATCACGATTGGTGGTGGGTGCAGCGACAATGTTGACGTGTTCGTGTCAGTAAGGTTGGCAGTGTTGAAGGATACGTAACAGAGACTATGAGCCCGCGTCCTCGAGATGGTTACTTACTTGGTCACACGGCCCACCGTGCGATGGATCAATTGGTCGTGTGCGGCGTATCGGGCCCGCGTGATGGATGAGATTTCAGTGAAAGGTACTTCGGTGCTATTAGGATGAACGAATGTTTGTCTCCGCTGGAGCAATGTCATTGGAGGTATCGTTCGGTGCGCGCGGGATACCACTCCTCGACTCCGAGTCTCGGGGTGTGTTGTTCTACAAAGAAGCATGCCAAGTGGCACCACCATGTGATCATCATCACAGCCGATGAGGCTGATGAATAAAATCCCTAGGGAACGGTGTCAGTCTTAAAATAAAAAGTCACGGCTAGCGCTCTCAAGTTTATAAATGTGCATCCCTAGCTGCCAAGGCTGGTCCCTTTTGTCTAGGTACGCGAAACACGCAGCATCTTGCTGCCTGATAACTAGGGTACAGAACCCTGAGGTTGATGACTTTGAGCTCCCGATTTGAGTGTCCGTCGACGACCCACACGGACGGCGGGGCCGATTGATTATTCACCCACGATACGTTTCATGGAAGCAATTGGGGATGCAACGTAAATCGGCATGCACCGGGATCCAGAGTCTTGTGCTACTTGCAGCACGGGTCGCTTCAGGATCCAACCAGAAGCAAGTGAGATCTCGACCATGTTTCCAGGGAGACGGATATGGTCGTGCTGATTAGTACATGGATGTATCATATCAACACTTTGTCTGATTTTCTATCGGTGGCCGAACGGGACGAACCGTTGCGTTGGTAATTCTGGTCTAGGCGCATGTATCGTGTCTGAGGCGTAGCATCTACCGAAGCGGCGCGGGCCGTGGAAAGTATTTTAAATGGTATAGCACCTGATGATTCAGACTGTGTTGAAAGTGAGTTACATACATACCCTGGTTTTTCCTGCAGGAGATGCGGGTAAAAATATGCACTCCGATGATGATCGCTTGCACGTTCAAGGAGATATGATGGGCCTCGTATAGTTTGATTGTGGACGCCCACCGATCAATTGAGTTTTGGAGTTGTATTCAGTCCAGGATGCAGAGGTGACCCAGCGCGCCAGGCCTAGAATTCTAACGGAAGGACTCCGATGGTATAGACTAGCTTGGTCCACCATCTTGGCTATTGCGCTGAGGTGATGCCCGCAACGTGGCACTCTACTAGACTGAGAAGTTAGCTTGAAGCAAGGGGCACTCGAGTAATCAATTGAGTAATTAAACTTTATCGTTTGTGTGATTACCCGCACCCGCAGTCAGAGTCGGCAGCTTTGAAACATCCTGATCGGAGCAATTAAAAAACACTCGGCTAGGAGAATTTCAGCTAGGAACGGTTTCGACTTGAAGGAAGAATAATCTGGCTGTGTGGGGGCGTAAGACGCCCGAGTGTTCCGACGGCTGTCCTGGATGTTTACTTAGCGGACAGTGTCTCGGGTGAGGTGATGGGGTTGCTCCACCTCTGAATCAGGTTCTGAGTAACCCTGATAGACCTGGAGGTCGTGCAATACGGCAAACCCGTGGCAAAGGTTATTCCAAAAAGGGACACAAGCTAGGGATTGCGGCATATTTGACTGTCATGATAGATGATACAATTCCACCTTTCATCAACCTCACCGCCGCCATTTGCCTCACATTTTCCCATCCTATTTCGTACCTCCGCAGATGGTCTTCCAACATGACTCCTCAGACCCACTCGCCGTCGTCACCGCACCTCCACCGGATGAGACGCCAGATGAGAAGGCCGCGAGAGAAGAACGGGAAGCAGAAGCTCAGAGAATCAGCGACCAGATCGACGAAGAACTCCGGGCGGAGAAAGTCGCCCTCAAGAAACAGGAGCACATCGTCAAAGTCCTACTACTCGGACAAAGCGAAAGTGGTCAGTCCATCTCGGAGCGGTATTCCCCATAAGTACCTGACGCTCGCGTTGTTATTCGGTTCATCAGGAAAGTCTACCACCCTCAAGAGTCGGTGTCATGCCTCGGTTCGCACCTTGATCGAGTACTCATAACGCGCATCAGATTTTCGAATGCGGTTCGCACGCGACAAGTGGGTGCAAGAGCGCGCCTCTTGGAGAACCGTCCTACAACTCAACCTCGTACGCTCCGTCAACGTGGTTCTCCAGGCACTGCAAGATGCCTTCGACAATGAAGAAGAAGAGGAAGACCCACTTCCTTTTACGGACAGACACCAATTGCTCCGGCTTCGGCTTCTTCCCCTCCGTGGTGTCGAGAGTGACTTGAAACGACTACTGGGTGTAAAAGCAGAAGATATGCTGGAGAATTCTCCTCAGACATCACCAAGGCTCTCACCTAGGGCGTCCACCGAATTTTATGTCCGATCTCGTAATTGGCGAAGTTTCCTGCAGGCTTCTCGGATAAACGACTCAGAGAGCTCTCGCAGACCGATCAAACATGATGGCGTGAGCAGCCAAGATGCCACAGAGGTCATTTCCAGCTGCAAAAACGACATCATCGCACTGTGGACGGATCGTGTCGTTCGCGAAATGTTACAAAGATACAGGGTCCGTCTGGAAGACTCTACCAGCTTGTTTGTCTCAACTTTCTTTCCTCGTAACGTGTCGTCTCTCAACTCGTATGTGATCCCTAGTTTCCTAGACAACGCAGAGCGTCTCGCTACTCGTGACTACGAACCAAATGACGATGATATCGTCCGTGCACGCCTTCGTACCCTAGATATTCAAGAATATGAGATGAACGTTGCGGAAGGTACGTAGATATTCTTATTACTCCAGACTCATGCAATAGACTTCTTTCTAGATGGGGAATCGCGAACGTGGGTGATTTATGACGTTGGCGGTTCGCGTACACAGGTACGTTCTATTTATCCAGTCCCGTTCTGCCCCGCGGACATTGCATGCATTGAATGCTTACCATTTCGTAGCGTAACGCATGGTTGCCGTACTTTGATCAAGTGACTGCAATCATCTTTCTAGCGCCTATATCGTGCTTTGATGAACGATTGCAAGAAGATTCAAGGGTGAACCGGCTCGAAGATTCGTTCATCCTATGGAAAGCCATCTGTTCGTCCAAGCTCCTGAGCCGGACGACCCTCATCATCTTCCTCAACAAAGTTGACGTCTTGGAATACAAAATCGCCAACGGTGTCATGGTGAACCGTTATCTACCCTCATATGGGGATCGTCCTAATGACATGCAATCCGTCGTCAAATGTATGTGTGTGGCGTTTCCCACTCCACTATTGGCTGCTTCGCCACGATACTGTGAGGGTTGCCATGGGAGACTCATCACATCTTTCTGTCCAGACCTCCGTCAGAAATTCAAGGATACCGTCAAACACAATTCCCCGGAACCGCGGATGTGTCACATCTATTCCACGTCGGTCATCGTTGAGTCGATTCCCCTCCCTTTTCTCTCACGCAGTTTCGTTGATGTTTCCTTGTTCATGCTTGATCAGGACACACAAACGACCGCACAAACGTTACTGTCTGGTATGTGAATGTGTCTTTGTCGATGCCTTTGACAGATTTGGTTCTGATTGGCCTAGTACGCGATGGGATCATACGAGCGCATCTCAAGAAAGCTAACCTAGTATAAGACTAGCTGGATGATTCAAATGAGGTGATTTGGATGAGATGGACACCCACAGACACCCTCCCACTCGCACAGTGTAATTCTGCAACTTTCAAAATGACTGTCCCATTTTCACTCTATTATACTTGTGGATTATACATACACCATTTGCTAGGTATCTTTTATCTCAGTGTCACTCGTTGCATAATACAAAAGTATCCAAGTACCTGTTCTAGACCGTTACTCAGCTTTCTATGATTGACCACACGCTGGCTTGTAATATTACAACGGTTTCCAACCTTCCCCCATGGGCCATTTCAGATTATCAGATTCCGTCAAGAAATCCTGATATGGCGCGGCACCTCTGGTCCTCCGTGCGCCCTGATCCTCGCTCGAACTTGGCTCGTCATCTGTCGTTGGCTCAGAGTCTGGGTCCCGATCGACGTTGGTAGCACTCCATCGTGTATCCGCCATCAATCCCTGTTCGCCTTCCTCGCGCCACCGCGTCCCACCCAGATGTGCGTGATGGACGTACCCTCGCTTGCTAATCCCCGCCTCTGCCTTGTACCGGACAGCATCGAGTTTGGGCTGCGCCTTGAGCTGGAACTGACTCAGTGTTTTCTGGAAATTGGCCATGGGCGACGAATCCGACGGATCGCGCTCCCTATTGAGCGTGAGCGAAAGGTGGCGAGAAAGACCTTGGGACGAGGCCGTGCGTACGTGCGCGGAGTGGATGAGAGGGAATGGGCCAAGATCACCCCCATCCGAGGTGGGCGTTAGCTGCATGCTCTCGGGACGTTTCCGCCGGGGAGGCGGAGGCAGCGCGGACGACGAGGACGTGACCGATCTGGAGCGTGCGACGCGCGGCGAGGAAGGGCTGGACGACTGGGAGTCGTTCACGGTCGACTCTGTTGACGTGGACGGTCGGCGGTGCGGATGGGTCGGAGGCGGTACCGGCCCGGGACCGGCGACGTCGCGACTGGGAAGTGGTGGTCTGGATGGTGCAGCGGTCCGCGATGGCAGTGCCGCACTCGCGACCTGTTCGAGAGACAACACCGAACTCGACGTAGATGAGGGTAAACTTGGCTTTCGTCGTCGCGGCAAGGGGGGAACGCACGTCGCGTCGTCTGACCTTCCCGACGCAGAACCAGCAGCGTGACCATTGGACTGTTTTTGGAAGTGTTTAGAGGGGCTGAGGCTGCGCGTGCGCATGCTGGGGGTGGTATTGCCGGCGGAGGAACTACTGGACGAGGAGGTTTTGAGGATTTGGAGGACACGTTCTCGATCAAGTTGTTCTTCGGCGCGTTTCATCGACTGCGCGTGTTTACTCGCTTCGAGAGACTGTTTCATAAGAGGACTCATCACATGGGTTGGCTTGACAGGAATCAGAGGTGGACCGGAAGGCGTCATGAGATTGATCGGCGTCGGTACGACTTCCGAGGACCAGCGAAGGGGGGCTGCGAGCGACGTGGGCTTGCGAGGAGGTAGCGGGGGGAGTTTGCCTTGATTCAAAGCATGCGCAGGCGGTGCAATCTTGTCCGTACCATGGTCGCGCGCGAGAAACGGATTGTGACTTATCTTGCTGGGGCGTGACAGAGGAAATACAGGTGCAAGTTCGGAATCCAATGGTGGCATTTGTGGTGCGCCATGTGCATGATCCATCGATTTGCGCGTGAACGGGTTCGTTTCTGACGTGATAAGTGGGGGCGGTTTCTGGCGGTCGGGGTGTGACGGTGGCGCTTGGACGGGTCGTTTGGGAGGGGAAAGTGGTGGTGGGATGTCTGGGGCCTTGACTGGTCTTGGGGATGCTATAAGGGCTTGCGATCAGCAAACCGTGTTGTGGATGTGCAGACAGGAGACCCACGCACCCTGAACGAAGGCGAGCGTCCGGTCGACCCCTTTGCCCGACCCGGCATGTATAACGAGCCGCAGCGCAGCAAAAAACTGGCCACCTGTGAGCGTGTCCGATGGTAGCATGTTGGGGCAAAAAAATTTCAGGATCTATACGACATATAATGGGCGGTGTTAGTACTAGTTGAAATGGATTGCTGAATGGAACTCTGAACTGACGGAATCGATGTCGGATGCTAGAAGGCTGGAATATCTACCGCGAAGCCATGCTCGTACTTCGCGTACGCCAATGGACGTCCGCTCGTAGTGAGCGTCGTCACGGACGTTGGTGCTTTGAATGTTAGTGTCGGAGTCTGTGACGAGATCGTTGAGGGATGCCATGTAGAGATTGTACTCGGAGTCGCTGAGAGCAGAGACATGAAGCGTAAGTGGACGCATCGTCGCTCGTGGATGGAATTAAAAGTTGGTCGAGGTGGAGACTCGGATTTGAGCTGTATATAATTGTTGTAATGATGCCACGCTGGCACGTGTCGACTTTGCTCCTCGACTGTCATGTAGACCATTCAAAGTACGTATCTTCATTTCGTCGTCGTCGTCGGCGTCGTCGACAGCGTTGTACTTGCAGACATGTCCCACGATACGCATATTCGGTTCTTATTGGAGCAACCTCCAACTGATGTGATCACACCGTCTGAATCATCCTCTTTCGACAATCCTCCTCCATGGGAACCACAGTTCGAGGATCTCACTGGCACATCCCACTCGTACCAATCTAGGCGCCCTCTCGATCCTCCCCCTCCCTGTTTCTCTACCCCCTCCCCACTGCGTATCAGATCTCGCAACTTCCCCCCTTTTCGCATCCCTGCCGTCAGCGATAAGCTCACAGACGGATTTCGCATACTTTATCCTCACAACATACTTGAGAGACATGGCATCTGCCGCTCCGACTGGGTGCGGTTTCTCCAAGACCTCGGTATTGCGGCACGTCTCGCGCGCGACGGCCTCAGTGCCATCAGATCGCGCAAGCCCATCACACCCTTGATCCCCCATCGCATCTTCCACCTACGCTCCCTAGGTGCAGTCTACGACGGCCATTTTGCACGCAGCCCAGTTGAGGAAGTCCGTGCACTCCTACAGATATGGAATCAGTGTGCGTTGGAGCGACGCAAGATCAGAGTATCGCTTCAGGTGCGGCCGATCGGGTCGAGCGGAAAGAAAAGTTGTACGTTGATCGTCGAATCGCTGTGATTGGGATGGTGTTTCGTCTGTTCATCGTACTGTTGTGTTGGTATGCTATGCATCATATCATGTATGTTGTTATTTCATCGTCATCCATCTTGTCCACTGACGCATTCTGGAATCTGGAACACGATTGTCGTGGTCCCAATTTTTGCTGCACATTTAGTCGCTACCACTCCCGTCGTCTCCGTGTCTAGCGAATTAATTCGAGTGCCCAGGTGAACTTGGGGCAAATAGGTTTTGCCGTCCTATCGGAAACCCAGACTACCACTCCTTACCCATTCAATCCCAGGACACCGAAAGAGATTCCAGGTCAACACAAGTTTGTCTACATGAATAATGGGGAAAGGCAAGATGGTGGGCCTGGTCAATGCTTGAAGGAGATGCCTTGTCCTTCATCACCACGGTAGAAATTTCATGCGAGTATCGTCGCTACGATCACTTGAGACCGGCATGGGTTTTTCCAAAATGATGATTGCACAACATTCACCAATGTGACTCTGCAATGTGTCCCCAGACGGAAAGGTCCGAGAAGTCAGGGTGCCGGAAACGCTACGTTGCGCAGCACATCGGAAGTTTGACGTCAGGTGCTCCGCAGCTTCAGAGCATGGTGAATTTGGGATGGGAATGATTTAATCCATAATTCATTGTCCTGCTCTTTTCCCGATTCAAAATTCAACGTTTCAGGCTGGTGCGTTCCTAGCATTTCCAGTTTCATACAACAGTACACTCGACCGACCTCGTCTGGCGGAGTAGGTGCTTCGATGTGTGCGTCTTGACGTCACACTCTACTCTCCTCCCGCGAATACGTCAAGAAGGAGAGTACATCAAGTATCACTATCACCCTGCAATTCCGTACTATCGCCAGGACGTACCATAACAAGGTATCAAGCGATCCCCGCCATCGCAACTTGGTGAGCAAATTGCCCCCGGGACACGAAACCCTCCTTATGATGAGCGCTCTACGGTCGCCAATTTTTTTCATCAGCGGTGTTTCATGAAAGTTATGCACATATCTTGGGGGAAAGGTCCTACCATCTTTGATTATATTCTGAAATTGGGTTGATGGGTTGATACCGTCAGTCAGTGTGTCCGAATTTACAGCGCTGTTGGAAGCGGATCATTGTGTGAGTATACTACAACTCTTGCAATATCTTTGTTCAATTATGACTTACCGGAACCATTGTGTTTGGATATCCAGCCATGTTTGCGTGAAGAGTAAAGTCCGATTCTTTGCGTGGATCGGATCAGACAATCCCATCAAGGACACGTCCATTCCTATCTTCTCCAGATCTCACTCCCTTTGGAAGCTTGGTGCGACTTTGAGACAGAAAACAATATTTAGTAGATCCGGGCGGATTGCTGACTGTACAATGATTCGTAACGCGGCCGATCTTCCAATGTCAAGGAACAAAAATGACGAGGGAAAAACATTATACCAGCCCAAAGTTTCAAGACAAGTATGACAGCATTACCAAATGGCCTCTAAACGAGATTCACATGTGTGATCCCGAAACACTGTCAAGTTTGATGATGACTGCGGACGGCCTATACATTTTTGAAAGCGACTGCTGCGGCGGGAGAACGTGTCGACATCTGAATACAATGGATGCTCAGTTTGAAATGCAGTTTCTCCGAGGTCGCGTGGCATCAAGAGCAACTGCGGAGAAGATTTCCTGCGCAGCCTATCCACGTTTCGTCCCATTCATTCTGTCGGCATCATCGGGTATACCCGTCATTCAAATGCGAGAGCCAAAGTCTTACCAACCCAACTATAGTATCTATACATTTGTGCTACCTAAAAAAGCGAATCACCCCAAAATATCATGTACAGAACTTGAAACGTGAGCAAAAAGAAAAAGACGTGTTAATACAGCATACCATGATACGGAGTGGGGGACCTAGGGTATAGGGATCTGTGCATCCAGCGCGGCTGTCCGCATCTCCGTTACAAAGCATGAGTGGACAAGAAAAACGAAAAAAAAGACATTCAAAGACAAGTCCTGGCTAGAGCCGACCGTAGGTTCACATGGTTGCTGAATTGCAGGTAACCTTTTTCATCCTCGCTCGCAAGCTCGGCGGGAGTCGCTGGTAGTGGCGGATGTGGGATGTACCCGCTGGCACCGTCGAGTAACGCGTAACCCTGGTGGACATTGCCCACTACTATCTCTCTGAGGGATTCGAGCTCTTCTTCAAAGCGCTTCCAAATCGTGGACCATCTTCGGACAGGAGTTGATATGCTAGGCACATAACTGGAGCACGCGTGAAGCTCCAGACGGCGTAAACTCGCCTTGTGACGAAGAATGAACTCTTCAATGCCATCAACAGAGGGAGTGTGATCGAAGACAATATTCTCAAGAACGAGTGTCTCAAGCGCAGGGTAGTCGTAGGAATGAAGTTGTGTGTTGAGACTGTGATAGAGACCTTGAGGACTCCGCAAGACAAGAGACTTCAAATTGGCATTCGAGAGTGGAAGCAGCGAGCTGAGCGGACCATTGAGAGCTTTAGAGCCTGACCAGGCACCCAGTTCCGAGTTCGCGACGACGGACATGGAGAAATGGTGCAAGGGAGAGTCTGTCACAGACGAGACAAAGTCGTAACTGGCTGACGAGATCAGAACGACGTTGTTCAGTGTGAGCGAACGGACGGAGGATGACTTGATCGCATAATGCATCGCGTGCAAAACAGCGATCTGACGGTTGGCGAACCAAAAGGGATGTTCCTGTACTTCTGTGCCGTCTTGGGAACGGAATGAAGGCCAAAAGTTGAGAGTGACACTCTCAAGGTTTGTGAATCCTGAAAGGGCACAGAGGGTCTCTGTGAGAACCACTTCGAGATCTGCGATTTCGAGTTCATCTTCATCACAGGTGTCTGTAGACAATTTCGGTTGCTTGAAAAAGGAAAACTACAAAGAACGTTACCATGAGCACCAACTGGAAGAAGACAAAATTGGGCGTGATCGCGTGGATCATAGATGACTTCGCGTACGTGGGTGGCGAGAGAAGGAGAAGCAAGGATACTTTGGCAATCCTGTGCGCTTTGTATGCTATTGTGGATGTTTATCTTGCGGAATGCGTGCGGTGTGACCAGACGGTGGCACGTCGCGTTGACGGACCGCAGTGAGAGGAGGTCAGAGGTAGAGGTTACGCTCTCCACCACTGCACCGACAAGTTCGATTGGTAGGTCTTTCATGACAGCAGCCTAAATGGAGGGGGGTGGCAGAAAGCATTGTACTTGCCCTGATACTTATATGTTATAGGACTGTTCGCGTCCGGTGACTACGAATACGGCGTTCCCGGTTTCAAGATTCAAGGCCTTCTGCTGACACCGATTTGTCGCGTAAGCATCCGATGAACCAAAACAATTATTTTTGCCAAGTATACTATAAATCAGATAAGAATCAGCGGCTATCACAAAACTGGTGGCGCATCCATGATCCATCATGGCATCAGTCCGAGTCACATCAGTGGCGGACACAATTATTGGCCACGGGGCCAGAGCCAGAGGTAACAATCGTGCCTAGTAACCTTTTCGCCCGTATTTCGACCGAACAGAGAGACAGACAGTCTAGCTCGTACTTCAAGCGTCAAATCTCGTAAATCTCACGTCTTGTCAGTGGACTCTTCCCCCCCTACACGTTTCGCAGCGACGTCGCGTTCTACAGTGCCGGTTAGAACATCACTGAGCCCATTTTCACAACCTTGTAAGTGCCGACACACTTTCCGGGCGACGGACCAACTTCCGTTTTACGCGCACGTGAACAGGAAGTAACTCGACATCTATGCAAGTCTTTTCTTAGTACGTGGTGGTCTAGCCACATCTATTGGGACAAGAAACCAGGCAGTAGCCTCATTGATAACGTTATGGGTTCAAGGTATATATCAGTAACCAGTGAAATGGCAGAGAAGCACTCCTTCATTTCCGTGGCATGGGAGAGGTTCAAGTCCGGTTTGATTCATCTTTACTTCCCTGCGGGAGTTACTGTGATGCCCACAGGAACGACCAAACTGAAACTAGGTGATACCTTCTTCAGTGGTCCCTATCACTATTTGGAGTCTTGGTGGTCACGGACAGCAAGTTACTAAACTTAGCCCCCAGGAATGCGACATCTGCCTCGAGTCCCCTTTTGTTGCTACTCGGCAGAATCTGAGCCTTCAAACTTGTTTCGCACTAACCCCGTTCACCTCCGTCTTGGTTCAAGACCGTTCAATGGATATATATATATATATATCCCGTTCAGTAATGTCGCCGACGGGACTGTAGTCGCCACACTGTTTTTCTGGGTCCTATACCTTTTGTTTCAGAAACACGCATTCCGCGGCTCAACTGGAAGATACTGTGAACTAATCTCCGTGCCTGCTTTTTAGGAACTTGCCACACATCCGATCTGCAGAATGCTGTTTTCCGAGATCAAGAGCTGTGTCCTTACCTCCCATCCCGGCGGGACACGCAAAAACTTCATCTCACCGTACCAGACACCTACGGTACATTATGATGGCAGTCCTTCCCGATGTGTTCAATTCTGCTCACCGATATGAGGACCAGTTACCTTTGTGATTTCACCGAGCGACCGCGGTTATCCGAAGGAAAATCAACTTTGCAGGGGCTTATCTCGTCGGTGGCGGCCCAGAGACTCCCCTGCTATTGTCACGCGGGCATTGGGCGGACGGCGTCCATATCCTCTGGCGTAATTGTCTCTTTTGGTCAGGACAAATTGAGAGTTCGTGCGAAACTACGCGTAGGATCAGCGCTTAGGAATGTCACATACTCCCTGATCGGTATATCCACGACTGGACATGGCCAACCTTTATCGAGCGAGGCTTCGCTGCACTCGGGAACCTCACCAAGCCAAACTCGCCGCGCTCTTGTGGGCAGGGAAAGCCAACAATCGTGCATTCCTCGTGTTTGAAAAAAGACATCCTACGCCCCTTCCAACACACAACGTGACATGGGATGGCGGGCGTTGAGATGGCAAGGGACATTACCGCAAAATGGGTCCTGGACAGGGCAAGATGGATTCTTGCAGCCAACTGTCATGATCTACCCGCTACTTATGATTGGCCAACGTTGTTACCTATCGGCTGGTTCCACCTCTCCGCGCCTCAAAAATGACGGTAGACCGTTCCAAATGCTGGACGATGTCGCTATCGCTGTGGGAATATCATTCATTCATATGGAATTAATATTCAGAAGTAGTCGTCAACCTTGTACATACTCGGGGTTGGCAAGGAACACGCTTCCCGTACGAGCCCCCATTACGGAATGGTACATCATCCCCATGATTGAATATATCACCGGGATGTGATATATGGTTCGACCCGCCCGGGGCACTGTTTGGAACACCGAGGAGAGGCACGCAGAAAGTGGATGCTATGTTGCATCCAATGGACAAGCTGCCCGCCGAGCAAGGTAAATACCGAATCGAGCTCCTATGCGAGAAATAATGAGTTGCCCGAGGCACTTGCGCATATATCCATACACGTTTCATCCACAGCGTTTTTACAGAAAGGTACCAGGAATCAAGGCTGTTCAACTGCCAATATAACCTCATTCGAGATAACGTTGCAACTGAGTCGGGGTCATCGTGATACGCTCGCGACTCACCGCATCGAAGTTGGTACTAGGAGGGTCGCGTGGGGGAGACCTATGAGCATAGTTAGCACGTATACCGTACGGAGAACGGGCCATACGTTCCAGACTTCCAGTGACCGAGTAGCCATGATGTTGAGGGGTTGCTGAGCTTAGACGCAGTGGCACTGTCACCATGTGAGACGCTCATACCAACGCGCAAATGGATGGGTACTGCCGGTATGTACATGATTGTAATGATGTTATGTATGTAGGATCATGCAATGGGGTGAAATGATGGTGATGATGCTGCGTTCGAGTGACGCCTGGTTGCGGTATCATGATATCAAACCACTGGCAGTACTGATCCTACCCTTGGCCGACAAACCTTCCAGCTCTAGCGAACCGATCCCGCTCCGCATTCCCCTCCGCCACGTCTCCACGAGACCCTTTGCTTCGTATGGCGAAATGTCCAGGTTGAGGGTCCCGACAGTGATATGAAGGCTGTTCCTGATCTCAGCTGGCAACATTGATACGAGCTCGTGCTTCTCTTGTCCTGGATCAGCGTCATTGTAAGGTGAGTCGGCCAGCTCAAAGTCATCGACAGTCAATGCCATGACCCTGTCGTCCCAGACAAGATGTCCGAGAGTGAACGAGAAGAGGGGCGGTGCCGGCAGTTGAACAAGCGCGCCGTATCATCCCCAAAGATCAGCTACCTCGGGCAGACTGGCCTTGTGCACGATAGTTCGGATGTGAGGTCGATTGACAATCCGT
>JBBPTD010000282.1:0-34756 GCA_038093895.1 Boletus aff. mottiae | reverse complement strand
GGCCGCACAGTACCTGCAAGGACTCACCTCTTTCGACCTCAAAGGCTTGACGTTTGGAAAGTCGGCATTTGTTCCGATCGAAGGGTTTAACCTCCACGTTGCACGTGGTGGTTACACCGGCGAAGATGGTTTCGAGGTGTGTCGGATATATATCCGTTCAATTAACGCTGTCGACCAAGCGCTTGACAGATATCTATTCCGCCGTCACAAACCGTTGAAGTGACACGTCTGTGCGCCAAGTCGCCCGTCCAACTCGCAGGCCTAGGCGCCCGTGACAGTTTACGCTTGGAAGCCGGCTTATGTTTATATGGCAATGACATCGATGAGAACACATCTCCTGTTGAAGCTGGTTTGACGTGGTTGATCGGTACGTGCTTGTCCGCGCTACCCATACCCATATCCATGTCACATGTTGTAGGCAAAGACCGGAGAGAAACGGGTGATTTCATCGGTGCAGCGCATGTGTTGAAACATCTGAAAGAGGGTCCTCCGAGACGTCGGGTGGGGCTAATCGTCGAAGGGGCGCCTGCTAGACGTCAGTCTTCAAATGTCGCGTGATCTCACGGCAGATGTGCTGATCGCGTTTTCACTTGTAGAGGGCGCACAAGTGTATGCACCGTCGCAGACGGAGAGTATCGGTTCGTGTTTCACCCATGCGCATTCTTACACACGTCTTAGCTCCTTGTTTCTTCTTAGGCGTGGTAACGTCCGGTATCCCATCGCCTACACTGGGAAAGAACATCGCGATGGCGTACGTGAAGTCGGGATGGCACAAAAAAGGCACTGAACTCGAGGTCGACGTTCGGAATAAAATGCGCAAGGCCATCGTGACGCCGATGCCGTTCATCAAACCGAATTATTGGAGAGGCTAGGCCTTAGAGGGGTGGTCTGTAACGTCTCCATCACTGCGTGGACGCGTGCCTGGTCGGTAGGCTGTTGTAATAACGCGGGTCGTTTACACTGGATAATCATGAAATATTCAATTACTGCGCTAGGGCTGCTACCCGACGTCTGACCATCATTCTATCCTCAGTATGACCATGACCACAACACGAACCTGACCCAACGATGAGTTGTCTTATCCGAGTTTCCTGTCTGGCACGTTGACCTTGCGCTCCGCGGCGTGCAGACGACTGTTTGAGAGCAACGAAGATCCATATCCATTCTCCACCCAGCTCAACGGTGGTGTCGAGGAAGAATATCTGAAGTGTTTGCTGGTCAGCATCGTACCTGTAGGCGGGAAGCCATCAATATTGGAAGCGACGTGCTAGCCTTGCGGAAGCACACACACTCGCAACTCGTGCCAGTGTATGCCGATCTGTTTACCACAGCCCCTCTGTCACGTACAGCGACGGCTCTCCTGAACTGCGTTGCGGGTCTATCAAAGGGCCTGTTTCGCTCCCGAAACCTCCAGCCGAACCTATTGCATTTGCATCACACGTCATACCAACCGTGCTTACGACCACCTGTGAATATCTCGCCTGTCTATGAGATAGATCGCCCCTGCCAGTTAGATAGGAGGGTAATGAATGTGTGGGGAACTGACTCAAAAAACCGTTCCACAAGGCCATCAAGCGCTGGGCGCTGTCCGCAGCATCCGTACGACCAGAGGCACAAGGAAATAGTTGATTGCATCGAATCTTAGTGAGTTCCCCTTCCAGTTTACACCAGCGTTTCGGCCCTTTCGGACATGGTATTACTGGGAGGGGTGCATATCCGAAGAAGAGACCAGCCTGATCGTCGTTCCTTTTCGTCAGCAGAACGGCGACAAAATGTGATATATCCGAGTCCGCCGCCGCCTACAGGACACGGAACCAGCCCGATCGGACCTGTGGCCCTGATAGTCGAGATGAGAGCGTAAAATGTTCGTCCGCGTTCAACGGTTGAACCGGGATCGAGTTACTAGTGCTCTTCTTGATCACTTTACAACGGAGCATAAGTATACCCCTACGTTAGCCCACTCATTTCCAGCGCATAGCCCAGTTCTCCGCAACGAGGGGCATCTGTGGACACGACAACGAGGTTATTGTGACGTGGTGCTTTGAAAATGCGCTCACAGCATCCGATGGTCAGGGGCTTGATTGCGTAAGTAGAACAAATCCTTGTTCGAACTTGGCTTTAAATGTGGCTTGGTTTTGTACGATTCGTCCTCCTCCGGAAACAGCACGTCACGTACATATTCCACTTTGAAAGCCACTCATTGAAATTTCAATCTGAACGAAATGACTATCGGCGCCTCATTCAAATCAACTTTTTACATGGCAAACCGTTACTCTGGGGGTTGGGTATCGTATCGCGCTTGTTGGCCCTCGTGTCACCTTTTGGTGGATCAGAGAGGAAACCGCCCTCGAGCTCCATCGACCACTTGCCGGCTCGACGGAGCAGGACCATGCTTTTGGACTTATGGGTGACCCGGGGATATACATTCCCACGAAACTCGATCACGTTGTCGACCACGGCTCAAGCGCTCACCGGCGTCCACAATGTGCCACGTCTTGCGTTTGCACTCGTTTCAGTGCGTGGATCAAGTTTTCGAGCACTAGCTCAGTTTAGCGGTGCGTCAACATCCTGCCACACAACAATTACGTCAGTATCATGGTAACCTCGTTATTATGCATTGGCAAGCAGTGCAATTGAAGCACACCATTCATATCTTGCAAATATGCGACGAGTGAAAGGTAATAAGACATTGTGTTTCAAGCACTGCACTGGTCCACTTTGTCTATTGTTCTTTATGGGGAACCCTACTGATGCGGTCAAGACCATCATAGAACAGCGCCAACACGTTTGCCACACTTGTACACGAATTCGAAGCTACCCGAAAAAGGTAAATCCAACTATCCCTAACCCCCTGCCCACGCATGTGTGAGCGCACCTTTTTTT
This sequence comes from Boletus aff. mottiae, assembly GCA_038093895.1. Taxonomy (NCBI): domain Eukaryota; kingdom Fungi; phylum Basidiomycota; class Agaricomycetes; order Boletales; family Boletaceae; genus Boletus; species Boletus aff. mottiae. The sequence continues at coordinate 31,873 of JBBPTD010000282.1, read as the reverse complement.
TAGACCGATAGTTTCCGTCAGCTCATTACGTCGTAACCAAGATAAGTAAATGATTGATCCGGATATCAAAGGTGGATGGTTGGTGAGCAGCGGAACATACTTTGATACTTCTGTTTCACAGGCACTAGCCAGTCGAATCTCCGTGCCCCTGGCTTTGTCATCACTCAGCATTGCCACCCAGCTTCTGAACGATCATAGCTCCAACGGGATGTGATGACTTTTAGTCAGAATATCAACAAACGTGTCTCGTGTTGCGATTGTCCACCTTCGATCGTCCGCCTCAACACCGCCCTCCTCATTTACCCGCTAGAGCCTGTGACACATATGTACGCTGCCGTGGTGGCAGTATGGTTGAAAACATCGTGGACAGCCAGCTGCACGTGAGTTTGGCAGCCTCTTGCCAATTGATGATCATAAACGGAACTTTGAAACACACCTCATATTCATCATCTCACACATTGGTAGGTAGCCGGAACTTACAGCGTGTTAGGGCGCATAACAGGAGACGTTTCATTGTGGCGATGGACTTGAGAAATGAACTTACACGTTGTATCTGCCAAGTTGGCTCTCTATTGTTGCCCCATCTATAAAACGTCTCAGAAAACGTCGTCGTCATTCACCCAACATGGATTGGCAACAATACACACAAGACAAAGTGTACGCTTCTCTTCGAACTCACCTCCCAATGTACTGACTGGTCTTAGCCTCGCGCTCTTCCTCCTCAGCCTTCCCACGGCTGAGATTACGTGTCAATGCGTAACCGCAAACGGCCATGACTGCGGTGGCGTTCTTCCCGCTGACCGCGCGCTCCTGTCCGCACATCTGCGCAATGAACATGGTCTCGGTGGAAATAGCAAAGAGGGCATCACATGTCCATGGCGACACTGCCATTCACGACCCATGCAGCGGCAGAGCCTGATCCGACACGTCTCGTCGGTTCACGTGCCATTAATGGCATGGACCTGTCCTCACTGTTCGAGAACCTTCTCGCGGAGCGGGACGGCGCATCGCTGTCACCTTAACGGCTAGGTGTTGCCATGTACGTAGAGGTACGATCTCCTAGCATATTCTTTTACTTCTTTCCTCAAGACGAATAGAAAATGCCCGGTATAGGCCAGGAGCCAATAAACAGGGATTTAGTATACGCGTCATATATTTAATATAGAATTTGATGTCGTTCGAATGCAACGTCTGCTGATATTTTATGGTGTACACAATCTACTTGTTGGAATAATTGAATCGACATTCTCATCGGTGAAAAGTATGTCTGGTTGACATGATTGATACCGACATTACGATGACCATCACCATCGGAAGGGTCAAACGGGAGCCGCTTGTCAGCTTACCGAGCCTGGAATGAACATTAATTAGCAGCGTTTCTTAAGTGAAAAAGTAGTTTTCACTGGAAAGTACACAATCTGCCGGGTGACAGAGGTTGAGGGCAGGATCAGTATCCGCGGCGAATGTGCGGGCAGCTAGAGCGCATCGCTTACCTCACGCTGGCACCTGCGCTGTACTAGTTTTGCCGGTCGGCACCACAGGGAATTCCGCCGTGGAGTCGGTATGCCGGATTGAATCCCTTGCGGTGCGTGTGTTACTCTCGATGGGATCCGTCCAGGTATCCCGGACCATTGCTCGTCATGCCGCATCAGAGATGAGTAGCAGTTAGGGCTCAAGACTTCTAGGACCTTGTGGGAGGTTGCGTCTTATATATTGAGAGGCTCTGCGTCGCAAAGCGCTTGTTACGACTGATATACACGAGGAAAAGATGAATTAGACTGTCTGACGGCTGGATTAAAGTGGATTATGACGGCGAGCGCAAATTTGGAATCCACGATGGGTAGTTGCATGCTTAAAGATTTTGATGGTCTCCATCCAACGAGGTAAAGGTAGGGAGAGGCAGTGGGGAAATGAATGTCAAAGGATCGGTAGACGAGATGTTCGCTAGATTGAGCTAGGTGATGCCTCATCAACAGACAGCTTTATTACCGTGGTCCCCTGGCGGGAATGAGTGCACGATCCCCCGACGAGGCAACAGGACGCACGACTTGTACGAGACAAGTGCGTTGACGCTCTGAGCGATAGGGAAGTGGTGGAACGAGAACCCGGAACATGCCGAGGCGAAGGGGAAGCGAGCAGAAGGTCCATGGACGTGGTATCTATGACTACGTTTTTCGCCTACTTTTCCAACTTGAGGGGGGGCTGCGAAATAATGGGAAATTGGAAATACAGTCAGCAAGAATCATTCCCCATAGCCTAGGGTAGACCACGGCCCGGATTTCACCTGAAAGAAGGGGGACAGAGTCAAGGAGTGGACTTACTCGTTTTGTATAGTCTAAAGCGATACAGCGCAGTGAAGGTATGATCCGATGACCAAACCCGTCTACTATCATGTTCTCATAGTACTAGCCCATGCTGGTACAGGAGTCCGTGACCATATTCTATATCGGCCCGATGGCACAACGAAAACGATGATAGGTTCGATCGTGGAATGTCCGCTGTGGAAGACAAATCCAGACGGGGACCCAAACACCTCGAGGACCAACCACTCTTGCGTTGAACGAGCCCCGTGGGAGCTTCGCCTGATCCGCGAACTCCGAACCCAAGCTCAGCATTTTCAGCGACGGTGCCGATGTACTCACTGTGAGCTCGAGCATCACATGAAATATGCTCTAATGATGAGATTCTGTCGGTGGATAGCCTACGAGTCTCATCCTAGAGTTTTGTGCTAGGATTTATCGGCTTCAAATTGTTGGGTCACTTGAACCATGCTCGGGGTGGTAACGTATCGGTGTGTCTTGTTCGATTTGCCGTTTGGACAGCTGAGCGCTGAGTTTCAAAGATCTTGCATCTCCACCGACGTTTTTGAAAGTGTTCGATAAGAGGAATGGGGGGCAATTGTGTCCATGCACAAGTTTGCAGAATGCGGCGGTGGCGACGAAGATCTCACATCAGGTAGGCGTTTGATCTAGGCAGATCGCGATTGGGGATCGCTGACCAGATAACCTCTGGTATAGGGTAAGGGACTTGCTTGGTGCTGGGTAGATGTTCAGATCGGCGGAAGCGGACCGGCCATTCCGAATTTGGAGACATGTCCCGATCGTTCCCAACACTCCGTTGAAGATTCGATGAGGAGCATGGAGGCAGCGATCGACGAGTACCTGGAGGCTGCGGCTATCCTCGTGAGAAGACACTATCCACGTGGGGTACGTCCCGTGATCCCTTTTTTCTGAGGGGAGGTGATTATTGGCAAAAGACGAATGGTGGGAGAGTCACATCCCGATAGTACGGATCTTCCGGCTGCGCAAAATGAGGTACATTGCACAAATGGAAACTAATAAAATGAAGTACCGTGACAATGAATACATCATGAGTTCTGAGGCGCTACGTTCAATATGGTCGTGGGGAGGCCCTTGGAGTACATGTAAATGCCCCTTTGTTTGCTCGATGAGACGAATTCAGAGATACGTTCTAGCCATGTTCACCATCCGCGACCGGCCCCGCCAAATTGACCATCATATCTGGCAACACTTGCTGCACTTTTGCCTCAGTCACCACCATGAATAAAGCGCGTGGCCAACGCGTGGTGCAGGGTCGTCGTCATTTCCGGCCACGTCGTACCTTTTGCCCGCGATTGATCAGGTTCATCCACATGAGATTGGCAAGACAACTGCCCACATGTGTCATCCTATTCCCGAATATATCCGGGCCTTCGATGTCGATCGCGGGTGTTGCAGTTTCGAACGCCACGAGGCTAAACGTGAGGACGGATAGGCCAATTCCCGCTCGACTTGAACAACTCACACCGAGCAACAGGAGCAGTCGAACATCGCCATCTGGAGACCAGTTTCGTTGGTGGGTGTTGCTGACATCATTGACGGTTGGGGGAGGGGGAAGGCACCGGTTCAGGTAATGAGGACAGGTGTCGTGCAATACAAAAGCGGGAATGGAGGTGACAGTGTGACGGCGAGATTGGGCGAGGGCCAGTGGCATGCGAGCATCCCGAAATGATGGAGAGGAGCGAATGAATGGGCGGGCGATTGTGTATGATGGGACGTGTGGACAAAGCTTCGAGGCATCGTCAACGGGGGCTCATTGCGTCGTCATTAGGTTCACACTGATTGCAATCCCGACACCAACTGCCATCCTATCATAGAAGACCTTGCAGGTAAACTGTGAAGAGCGAAAGTGAGCGTACAGTAGCTAAGGACAAGCGAGGGAGGGAATGGCGAGACGACTGGTCAGGACGAGCGGGGGGGCATGTGTTGGGGGCGTGTGGTGAAGTGCGTTTGCGCTCGGAAGGTGGCTGAAAGTAAGATAGGCAGAAAGTGGGAAAAGTGTGCCGAAGGAGGGATTCGCACACAAGAAAATGGTGGATAGGCCCAGTGACAGTGACTCGGAGAAGTGAAAATTAGGTGGAGTGAATGCGGAGAACTCAAAATTAGTGGGCAGAAGGGGTCCCATAGAGAGACACAGCTGCTCCCTGAAGAGCAGTGTGACCAAATGAACTGGCTCCATGATGAGCCCACGAATGGAAAACTTAGTCATCATGGAAGGATGACGCTAGTCCATCCAAACGTCCTTCAAATTTCTGCGTTCGTGGGTTATAATCACCGACCTCGTGCAGAAGGGGCATCACATGCACAGGTAAAGACGCATGGTGCGTTGCCGATTTGACCGCTGTATCAGGCACATATGCACTCCATTGGCAAGCTGTAGAAGACTTCTCGATGAGATCCGATTCCTCGAGATCGACTGCGGTGGCCAGACTCCCGCGAGGCTGCAAACTTCACGACCATGGTCGCTCCGGTCAGAGAGGGATCCCACGGTGAATTAATCAGGTACAGGCCGTTGTTACATGCGTGGCTAACCTCTGGGTCGAGGGCTTACTATTTCGGAGAACTGTTGTTTGGACTATGAAGACCGCTCACGATGACTTTTTAAGGCACTATTTGCACGAGTTGGGGTTGAGATCGAGACATGTAGTTGCTGCGGATCTAGTGAGTACCCTGCTGTTAGCTTATGTGTTCATGACGGGGGTAATCGGATCCTGACTCTGAAGATTAGTATTATCAAACAATTTCCGTACGCGGCCCTTAGTACGGCCTCGGGGATACGACAGCTGTTGGCTTTCGTGGACTTGGGCATGTCTTACACGTTGTTCCCCTTGCCAATGGCTGCATTAATCCAGATATAAGCATGTCTCTCAGAATTGGATCACCAGTTATCATGTCTTACACCGCGCAGCTCACACCAGAACTGTAGGCGTTCCCCTCGAACTTGCCATCCAAAGCTGACCCATCTTCAGCGTGCAGATCCTCCTTAACCTTCCCGCCCTTCCAATTACCTGTCGCTGCATGACCGTTCATGGCGATGACTGTGGAGCCATCCTCCCCGCAGATCGCATTCTTGTGTCCAAACACCTGCACGATGAACACGCTCTCGGAGGTGGAAATAGTAAACAGCGCATCGCATGTCCGTGGCGGGATTGTTCACGACACATTCTGCGGGAGAGCCTTATCCGCCATGTGTTGTCAATTCACCTCAAGTTACTGACGTGGGTCTGCCCTGCATGTCTGAAAGTATTCGCACGGAAGGGAACGGCACACAAATGTCACCCTGGTGGCAAGATGCTGCCACACTTATGAAAATGCACTTGCCCACTTTTCTTGTCGTGAGTGACTGTCTCCCGTATCCAAGATCGGACAATTTTGAATAGTCCAAACGTTCGTAGATGACTCTGTCAGTCCCACGCTACAACATCTTTTCTTTCTTCCCCCATTCATTCATTCAATCATTGTCTTATGGGAATCTAGTAGCCTACTGTTACCCATGCATGCGATGTAGTAATCATAAATAACTACTGGGTCCCGTTAACCGTGTTGTGACATGATTTGATATTGTCAGCAACGATGTCCGTTGATATTCCACAGTAACGGTCAATCTTTTTTGTCGGCGTCCTCGGCTTTGCATCCTCACTAAGTGCGCCCATCACCTTTTCCCTGCATGGCGAAAAAAAATGAATGACTAGCCCGAGTCATGGGTGGGTAGACGAGACATTCCTTTGATGCGAAAGGTATAATGATGTTTTCGCCATAGTACTCATCGCCACAAGTAGAACTGGAAATCAGACGGTGTTATTAGCGATTTCTCCACCAGAACGCTCCCGAGTAATTCTAGATAGAAGATTTGGATTGGTGGTTTAGCAGAGCTACACGAAAAAGGTAAACGACAGTACTGGGGAGCACAAAGACAATTTTAGATGTGGCAAATGTGTGAGCATATGGAGTCTTGTCGCCGCCACCTCCTAGCACCGTGGCTACACGGCAGTTTGTTCGGCTGGAACTACACGCTACTGATTCTGTCGTGGGAGTAATATGTCGTCAGCGTTCTTGACTGGGTGGCACCGTCAGAAAGTATGTATGGTACCCTTACACGAATTCGTCATGGGTTATGCTAACCGCGCGATCAAGATGTTAGTCGGGCGGGTGATGAAAAAATGGTGCAGCGGGACGCACGAAGTATGAAGAACAAGCGGGTTCTGAGCGGTCTAGGGAAGTGTGGCAGAACAACGTCATGTTTGCGATCACCTGGAGAATGAGAGGGGGTTGTGATGGAACAAAGCGAGCGGGAGGCGAGGAGAAGAAGGGTGGGAGTTACGAAAGCGCGCCGACATATTTGGTTTCATTGGGCAAGGGGTACTCAATGAGGGGATGGGAGGAAACGAAGCATCTTTACCTAATTCGTCTCTCTCTGAAGGCGCTGACGCGTGCCGGTCTGGGTGCGATGTGAGCGCCCAGCTCCTTTTCATCTTCCTTCAGTATAACGACCACCTGCAAAATGTCTGATCCAGACAGCAAGACGGAGAAACTCATCTGCACGCTCCAAGTTTTTTTGACGAAGCCTAAGTGTTCGTGAGATTAACACATCCTCCCTGTATGTTCGTCTGAGAACTCTTGGAACGCGTACCGGTTCTGAGCTAAATTGCCTGGAAGATTTGTATGCTGAGTTTTACTACCTTGGTCTTACTGGATCTGGAGGTGGCATCTGAGCCTGCGTCAGGTGGGTGTATATTGTGTAGTATCCCTACTGCTGATCTTCCTCACGTAGGTTTGACATGCTGTCATGCTATGGAATGAGGTCTATGTTGCCCTGCTCTCCGAGCATGTGAGTTGTGAGAGCAAACCCATCTGGCAGCCGGAAAGAACAGATTGAACTCTTACACATGTTCGACGCCCTACCCGCAAGCCACTATCTCCCCAGATAACGGGTTCTTGTCTCACCACCGTTCAAACTGAATCTCAAAGGAATTCGATAGAAGGATTGCGGGTAGCATTCGCATTCGCAGAATTCGGTTGGGGTGACTCGGACGTTGTGAGAAGGAGTCCTTTTGAAGATCTCGAATCAGGTAGGTGTTCGATGTAGGTCGACGGGTGATGGCGATCACTGATACATGATAGTGTTTACATCGGTTATCTGCTGTAGGTGGTAGCGGATTTCCTTGGCATGGAGCATGTTGATCCGAGGCTGTTAGGTAGATGACTGAGGGCATTTGGACCGATGCAGACGGCCCTGTGATGTCTCGCCTGGATACTGTGGCGTTCAAAGATCTGGCGGATGGCGGAGGACCCAAACTCTGTGATGATTCTTGTGAGGAAACGTGGCCAGTGTATCGATACCTCTCCGAGTCCGTATACGTTGTTACCTCTCTTTTTTTTTTTTTTTTTTTGGGGGGGGGGTAATTCCTACGCTTGTTCGACTGGGGATGACTAGCAAGGCGAAAAGCAGAACGAGTTGCGAGAACGTTTGTGACTCAGTGCCTGGATTGCTCGTCCAAGCATGGTGTTCCAGTTTGCTGGGTTGGACGGTTCTGCATAATGATTGACGGAGTTGAAGTAATATGGATTACTTCATCCTCCAAACACCTGTTTCTTTGTGCGCCGCCATAAGGTGATAAAGACGCCATCCTATCACAGTAGAGGTCAAATCGTCAATCATAGACCATGACCATGACCATGGTTGCCTGCGTCCACAGTACCATACCCATCCCATCCCATACCCTCCCGATAATCACTACCTGTTTGATGCTGCAAAGTTCAAACAAGAGAAAAAGCACGTCCATCCATTCTACATGTCTATCCTAGGTCTCAAACTTCACTGTCACTGTTCACTATTTCGCATTCATCATGAGCGGTTATATCCAAAAGGAGACTAGACTCGTGGAGACGGGCAGATGCGATGCGATGCGGTGAATGGTTGGCCAGGACAAGATTGTACATAATGGATACAAACTCCGTGACATGATCAAGCGAACAAGTGACCTCAGTATTCTTCACAACGCGCATTTAGGTCTGTCCTAGATGGTCCAAACTCCGTTGCGATAAGTTCTTAGCGTTATTCATTATTTTTCCGACAGGAGATCTAGAGGGGTGGCGTACCTTCTGACGACCATATGCAGCTTGTATGACATTTGCAAAACCTTGGGCGTCATTAATCCATTGGCCGTCGGCATGTTCATTTTCAAAAACTCGTGGTTCTCGCGTTTCGCGCGGAGTGGCCTCATTGCCGACCAGGGCTCACTCGCTCACCACGGCACATGCATACCTTGCCACCTTCGTCAGCTCGCTACACTCTGCATTCTGGGGACATCATTCTTCTTGGAGGCCACTTCATTAATTCATTGGCAAGCGTACTATGCAAGACAGTCCAACATTAACATTTTTGTGCTTATCTGGTAAATGTGTGATGAGGCTTGCTTGCTTTGATGCTCTGTTGATGTGATTGATGTTGGCGACTGATCAGATTCGTGTTGCGAAACGTCCATCACAAAAATGACTCGGCAACTCACGAGGAAACCACCCGGAAGAGGAAATCCCGACACCCTCGACCCATGGCCTTGGACCGGCCATCTCCAGCTAACGCCACAGCTGTAAACAACACAGGGCGGATCACCATTTGTTTGGATTTGGGGGCGTTTGTGAGTCCTCTATATCACCGACCTTGCATTGAGTTCTATCGGGTTTGGTAAATGTCGAGCGGGTAGAACGGGACAACTCTTCAACATCTGGTTTGAAAGGCGTATGTTCGATGAATGGGCGTTTGATTCAGAGCGCCTCTCGCCGCTGTGACTCGAGTATTGGGACGTGGGAGATGATACGGGAGCGCTTGTTCCCCCGCTTGGAACGCAACGCGCCCCACCGTTGCCCTCACAGCCCATATCCGCTGAGGGATGGAACCAGGCACGGCCATCTGGCCGAGGATCTCGTGGGGGCTACCAATTTGCATGTGTTGCCAGCCAGGATCTTCTCCTTTATGTCACTTGCTCCGCCGAAATGGCCAAGGTAGTAACATACTATCCTTGGAAGCGGAGCTCCGGGGCGTGTGGCAATGAGCATCGAATGGTTCTGGGAATGCAGTTACTCGTTATATGTGCACGCCAAGTTGGTTGGTTGCATGGCCGATCCTCTTAAAAATGGGAACCAGGATGCTCCCCCAGCAACAGCCTGCTACTTGTTCAAGTTATACGTGCGCTTCTTCTTGAACTCAACCCCTAATGACCTGATCTGTCATCAGGATCGACTCTTCATCCTCAGCATATTTTCGCAACCAAGGTTACCCGCAAACAGTTCTCCAAGATGTCCCACCCAGAGGAAATCCCACCAGAACTGTAAGTGTGTTCCTCTCGAATTTGTCTCCAAAAGTGCTGACATATCTTCAGCATCGAGCTCTTCCTCAACCTTCCCGTGCCTCAGATTACCTGTTGCTGCGTGACCGGACACGGAAACGATTGTGGTGCCACCCTCCCTGCAGACTCCGACCTCGTGTCCAGACACATGCGCAATGAGCACGCTCTCAGAGGGGGGGAATGTCCATGGCGCGACTGTTCACGACACCTCCAGCGGCAGAGCGTAGTCCGCCATATTTTGTCGGTCCATTTACGGTTATCGACGTGGCTCTGTCCTCGATGCTCTAGAGCATTCTCGCGAAGGGGGACAGCGCACCGCTGTCACCTTGATGGCGAAACATTACCGCATGCATAAAGGTACAATCTCCTAATACACCTTTCGTGTTTCTTTTCTCATGGTGAATAGAAAGTTTCCGGTCTCGGCCAGGAGCCACAGAGGAATTGATTAGGTTAGAAGGGCGACCATCAAAGTCGTGGGATCATGCTGGCAGTCCCGCCTTGTGTTGATCATTGTGTTATTTAATTTGCGTAGATTCGAAACATGGAAATTTCACTAAAAAGAAAGTAATAGATTTACTTAACATAGAATGTGATCAATGTCGTCTGATAGCAATGTCCACTGACATTTTATGGTGTGCACATTCTGTTGTTGAAACATTGATTATCCATATCCGAGAATTCGAAATGGACTCACATACCACGAGCACGCGTTGTACTAGGATAGATATGATCAAGCTGACCAGACTAAATGCGTCATCATAATCACGTTCTGAGTCATAGTAGAAAATTTGCCGAAATACATCGCTGACGCAGAGCGAATCACATCGTCTGAATGGTTGCCCTAAGCCCAATCTCAGCATATCCAGCGATTAAATTGATGCGCTGGCGACCTCAAGCGAGTCTTCCGCATGCCACGCCCAAAGTCTACCGACCTATATATACGACAAAAACGATATGCAGCCGTGATTGCGACGGTGATCTCGCATCAGGCAAGTGTTCGATCTAAGTAAACGGATAGTCGCGATCAGGGATCGCTGACCAGATAACCTTCAATGCGTTTATCTAGTATACTTATGTGGCAAGGGACTCGATTGGTCTAAACGTGCTAAGTATTGATGATCAGAGGTGTTCGAATCAGCGGAATCGGCATGCATGGCTACTATGTCAGATCTTACTAGCTTGGGTATACCCTGTACCCCGATCTTTTCCGATACAGTACCCCGTTCACGGAAGACTTGTTTCTAGCATGGAGGCAGCGATGGACAAAAGCCTGGAGTGTGTGGCGCTCCTGGGTGCGTCCTCGGGCAAAATCGTGTCGCTCTAATGATGTTTTACGAAGTTGCTGGAGCTTTATTGGCCTAGTTATTGGATCATCTGTTTGAGATCAGTCTCATGATGAAGTTGGCTGGTATCGCTACGGGTCGGAGTCTGGATAACTGACGAGTGATGGGAGAATCATACCCGACAGTATGAATCTTCCGGCTCCGTAATCAGAGGCACCTCGGACCATTTAATGGAATCAAAAATGAGTAGAAAGAACCGCCATGACAATGGATTCATTATAGATATTGAATTGCCACGCGCATTATGGTCGTGGGTAGGCCCTTGTTGGACAGCTGAGCGCTGAGTTTCAAAGATCTTGCATCTCCACCGATGTTTTTGAAAGTGGTCGATAAAAGGAATGGGGGGCAATTGTGTCCATACACATGTTTGCAGAATGCGGCGGTGGCGACGAAGATCTCACATCAGGTAGGCGTTTGATCTAGGCAGATCGCGATTGGGGATCGCTGACCAGATAACCTCTGGTATAGGGTAAGGGACTTGCTTGGTGCTGGGTAGATGTTCAGATCGGCGGAAGCGGACCGGCCATTCCGAATTTGGAGACATGTCCCGATCGTTCCCAACACTCCGTTGAAGATTCGATGAGGAGCATGGAGGCAGCGATCGACGAGTACCTGGAGGCTGCGGCTATCCTCGTGAGAAGACACTACCCACGTGGGGTACGTCCCGTGATCCCTTTTTTCTGAGGGGAGGTGATTATTGGCAAAAGACGAATGGTGGGAGAGTCACATCCCGATAGTACGGATCTTCCGGCTGCGCAAAATGAGGTACATTGCACAAATGGAAACTAATAAAATGAAGTACCATGACAATGAATACATCATGAGTTCTGAGGCGCTACGTTCAATATGGTCGTGGGGAGGCCCTTGGAGTACATGTAAATGCCCCTTTATTTGCTCGATGAGACGAATTCAGAGATACGTTCTAGCCATGTTCACCATCCGCGACCGGCCCCGCCAAATTGACCATCATATCTGGCAATACTTGCTGCACTTTTGCCTCAGTCACCCCCATGAATAAAGCGCGTGGCCAGCGCGTGGTGCAGGGTCGTCGTTATTTCCGTGCTGATTGCGTGATGATCGACCGCGTCGTACCTTTTGCCCGCGATTGATCAGGTTCATCCACATGAGATTGGCAAGACAACTGCCCACATGTGTCATCCTTCCCGAATATATCTGGGTCTTCGATGTCGATCACGGGTGTTTCAGTTTCGAACGCCACGAGGCTAACCGTGAGGACAGATAGGCCAATCCCCGCTCGACTTGAACAACTCACACCCACCGAGCAACAGGAACAGTCGAACATTTCCATCTGGAGACCAGTTTCATCGGTGGGTGTTGCTGACATCGTTGACGGTTGGGGGGAGGGGGGGAGGCACCGGTTCAGGTAATGAGGACAGGTGTTGTGCAATACAAAAGCGGGAGTGGATGTGACAGTGTGACAATGTGACGGCGAGATTGGGCGAGGGTCAATGGGCAATGGGCATGCGAGCATCCAGATTCCAGAGGAGCGAATGAAGGGCGGGCGGTTGTGTATGCTGGGACGTGTGGACAAAGCTTCGAGTCATCGTCAACGGGTTCATTGCGTCGTCATTAGGTTCACACTGATTGCAATCCCGACACCAACTGCCTTGCAGGTAAACTGTGAAGAGCGAAAGTAAGTGTACAGCAGCTAAGGACAAGCGAAGGAGGAGATGGCGAGACGACTGATTCAGGACCAGCGGGGCGGCAGGTGTTGAGGGGGTGTGGTGAAGGGCGTTTGCGGAAGGTGGCTGAAAGCAAGATAAGCAGAAAGAGGGAAAAGTGTGCCGAAGGAGGGATTCGCACAGAGGCTTGCAAGCAAATGGTGGGTACTAGATAGGCCCAGTGACAGTGACTCGGAGAAGTAAAAACCTGAGGGTGAGGGTGAAAGTGAGGCGGACTCCAATGGAGTGAATGTGGAGAACTCTAAATTGATCCCTGAAGCGCAGTCTGACCAAATGAACTCATGAGCTGAATCTAAACAGTCCTGCGTTCGCCGCGGGTCACCACTTTTGGGGTAAATGGGCATCACATGCACAGTAGAGACGCATGGTGCGTTGCCGATTTGACCGCTCTATCAGGCACTATGATTGCACTCCATTGGCAAGCTGTAGAAGAGATCTGATTCCTCGAGATCGACTGAAGTGCCTTCGCAGGGTATGTATGCCTCGTTGCACTCCGTCAAATGTGATCCGATTGTGGACTCCCGCGAGGTTGCGAACTTCACGACGATGGTCACTCCAGGTCAGAGAGGGATCCCACTTTGAACTAATCAGATACAGGCGGTTGCTACATGCGTGGCTAACGTCTGGGCCGAGGGCTTACTATTTCGGAGAGATATTGTTTGGGCGTTCACGATGACTTTTTAGGGCACTGTTTGCACAAACACGAGTTGGGTGTTGAGACATTCACGCCTGGCACGATACTAATTGGCCACAGAACCTACCTTTATAAGAGATTTTATGATATTATAGGGTTTATCATTAAATTGTTATTTTTCTGATGTACTAGTGTCTATGACGGGGGCAATCGGACCCTGACTAGTATCATGCAAACTTTCCATACGCGGCCAAGGCCTATGACCTCGGAAATACGACCAGCCATTGGCTTTGGACTTGGGCATGCCCCACACGTTGCTGGTAATGGCTGGCATTAATTCCCGACACACATATAAATTGTCTGTCAGAATTGGATCACCAGTTGACATGTCTTATACCGCGCAGTTCACACCAGAACTGTAGGCGTTCCCCTTGAATTTTCCATCTAAGGCTGACCCATCTGCAGCATAGAGTTCCTCCTTAACCTTCCTGCGCCTCCGATTACCTGTCGCTGCGTCACCGTTCATGGCGATGAATGTGGAGCCGTCCTCCCCGCAGATCGCATTCTCGTGTCCAAACACCTGCGCGATGAACACGCTCTCGGAGGTGGAAATAGTAAACAGCGCGTCACATGTCCGTGGCGGGACTGTTCACGACACGTTCTGCGGGAGAGCCTTATCCGCCACGTGTTGTCAACTCACCTTGGGTTACTGACGTGGGTCTGCCCTGCATGTCAGAAAGTATTCGCCCGGAAGGGAACGGTACACAAATGTTACCCTAGTGGCGAGATGTTGCTACACTTGTGAAAATGCGCCCTTGCCCTCTTTTCTTGTTGTGAGTAATAATCTTCCATATCCAAAATTGAATACTCATAGACGACTCTGGCAGTCCCACTCTAGAACTTCTTTTCTTTTCTTCTCGTCCGTCTCATTCTTTCTTTGACCCATGTAGTAACAACTACGTCCCGTTATAAAATCAGGTTGTAACATGATTTGATATTGTCAGCAATGATGTCCGTTAATGTTCCGCAGTACGTCTTTTTTGTCGGCGTCCTCGGCTTGGCACCCTCACCAAGTGCGCCCGTCACTTTTCCCTGCTAATACTGTATGACGAAAAAAAAACAAATTGAACGACTAGCCCGAGTCATGGGTGGGTAGATGGGACAAGCCTTCGATGCGAAAGGTATAAGGATGTTTTCACCATACTCATCGCCACAAGTAGAACTGGAAATTAGATGGTGTTCTTAGTGATGTCTCCACCAGAACGCACCCGTAACTTGCCGAGGGGTAAACGACAGTATTGGGGAGCGCAAAGACAATTTAGATGTAGCAACACTGTGGCTACATGGCAGTTTGTTCGGCTGGCACTACACGCTGGTAATTCCGTCGTGGGAGCAATATGTCGTCGGCGTGCTTGACTGGGTGGCACCGTCAGAAAGTAATATGGTACCCTTACACGAATCCGTCCGGATATCCATGGGTTATGCTAACTATGCGATCAAGACGTTAGTTGGGTGGGTGATGAAAAAATGGTGCAGCGGGACGCACGAAGTATGAGGAACAAGCGGATTCTGAGCGGTGTAGGGGATGTGTGGCAGAACTTCACGTTTGCAATCACCCAGAGAATGAGAGGGGGTTGTGATGGAACAAAGCGAGCGGGAGGCGAGGAGAAGAAGGGTGGGAGTTACGAGAGCACGCCGACGTATTTGATTTCACTGGGAAAGGGGTACTCAATGAGCTTTACCTAATTCGTCTCTCGCTGACGCTGCGATGTGAGCGCTTGAGCGCCCAGCTCCTTTTCATCTTCCTTCCTTCAATATAGCGACCACCTGCAAAATGTCTGATCCAGACAGCAAGCGAAACTCATCTGCACACTCCAAGTTTTTTTAACGAAGCCCAAGTGCTCGTGAGACTAACACATCCTCCCTGTACGTTCGTCTGAGAACTCTTGGAATGCATATAAATTCTGAGCTAAATTGCCTGGAAGATTTGTATGCTGAGTTTTACTAGCTTGGACTCACTGGAACCGGAGGTTGCATCTGAGCCTGCATCAGGTGGGTGAATATTGTGTAGTATCCCTACTGCTGATCTTCCTCACATAGGTTTGACGTGCTGTCATGCTATGGAATGAGGTCTATGTTGCCCTGCTCTCCGAGCGTGTGAGTTGCGAGAGCAAACCCATTTGGCAGCCGGAAAGAACAGACTGAACTCTTACACATGTTCGATGCCCTACCCGATAACGAGTTCTTGTCTCTCTACCGTCCAAACTGAATCTCAAAGGAATTCGATAAAAGGATCGCGGGTAGCATTCGCATTCACAGAATTCGGTTGGGGTGACTCGGACGTTGTGAGAAGGAGTCCTCGAATCAGGTATGTGTCCGATGTAGGTCGACGGATGGTATCGCTGATGCATGATAGCGTTTAAATCGTTTGTCTGCTGTAGGAGGTAACAGATTTCCTTGGCATAGAACATGTTGATCCGAGGTCGTTAGGTAGACGACTGAGGGCATTTGGATCAATGCAGGCGGCCCTGTAATGTCTCGCCTGGATACTATGCCATTCAAAGATCTGGCGGATGGCAAAGGACCCAAACTCTGTGGTTATTCTTGTGAGGAAACATGGCCAATGTATCGATACCTCTGCGTATACGTTACCTCTCTTTTTTTTCGGGGCGGGTAATTCCTTATACTTGTTCGACTGGGATGACTAGCAAGGCGAAAAGCAGAACGAGTTGCGAGAGCTTTTGTGACCCAGTGCCTGGATTGCTCGTCCAAGCATGGTGTCAGCCTGTTCTAGCTTGCTGGGGTTGGACGGAGAAGTTAAACAGATTACTTCATCCTCCAAATTCAGATGTCCCTCATTTGCCGGAGTAACTCATTGATATTGATACAATCTCCCGTTTCTTTGTGTCGCCGCCGCTGCCATGAATCCCATGATCATCGTTCAAAAGCTTTCAAGGTGACAAAGACGCCATCCTATCACAGTAGAAATCAAGCCGTCAATCGCACACCATGACCATGGTTCCCTGTGTCCACAGTACCCATCCCATACCCTCCCAATAATCACTACCTGTTTAACGCTGCAAACGAGAGAAAGAGAAAAAGCATGTCCATCCATTCTACACGTCCATCCTGGAGGCTGGACCCAACTGCAATTCCAACGTAGGTCTCAAACTTCACTGTCGCTGTTCACTATTTCGCCTTCGGGGACATAACGGAGAGCGTTCCTCATGAGCGAACACTGAATGACCTAGTCTGGTGACCAGTTCGTCTATGAGGTCATATCGATGCTTTGATCTCATAGATGGGCTGGTCACCAGACTAAGCGACCGTCTGCTGGCAATATTTGCGCAAGCAAGTACTCAAGTACTAGCACTCACCTTCGGAGGAGAGCGCATGCGCACTTTGGTTCCTATCGGCCCGATGGAGTTGCCGTCATACCCGGATGGTCCTGCATTCAGCCTACAGGAAGGACTTGCGACCGAGACCAGCCTCAACTTGAAGTCATGCCTCCAGGTAACCTCACTTCTTTCTCCTCCCACACCACTTTGCTTTTCAGCGCTGGCTGGCTCCAGTACATCCAGCCTTTATTATTATTTTCACTCTTTCTCGAGTAGTAAGTTCATTTGTTTGTTGTTTGCTCCACTCTGCAGGATGTCCATAGACGCACAACAGGATGAACTTGTAAGCGTCCTAGCACCTGACGGTATGTATGTCCCCTGTGAATCGTGATGTCCAGTGGTGGCTCTTCCAATGTGTTGCAGGTCGGAACAGGTCTACCAAGGAGCCAGCTCGCGTCAGAAATTTTCGATCAAAGCATTGCCCTTGCATCACAGGAATCACACCAACCAATTGCATGCACTCACTCCATCTCGCCCACTAGTGACCTTGTCGTCTGTCCATGGATCCACCTAGGTAGGAAGGTAAGTCGTGGGAACGGACTCACCAAAAAATAGTCCTTTTCTCTCAACCACCAACACGGCGTACAGCAAGTCCTACACGCCGTCAACGATTTGTGCGGGCTCGCCACACCAAATATACGACCAGAGACACAAGGAAATAATCAATGAGTCTCAATGTGTTGTTGCATCATTTGCGCTGGCGTTCCCCCTTCTTGAAAAAGGTGCGTGTCCCACGATGAAACCACCATGTTCGCCTTTCATCCGATGAGACACGTCAGAATTATTGTCAGCAGCGACAAGAGAGAAGACTACGATCCGAAAGACTGAAGAGAAACATGCTCTTAAAATGTGGAAATTTTAAACTGACTCCAGACGAGAGCCTGCAGCGTGTGCGTGTCTAAAAGTGACATCTCGACCTGATGCTTATGGTCCCCTGGTGGGAATGAGTGCTCGATCCCCCGACAAGGGGACCAGAGGGATACAACGGGACGCACGGCGTGTACGAGACAAGTGCGTTGACGTTCTGAGTGATGGGGAAGTGATGGAACGAGAACCCGGCACATGCCGAGGCGAATGGGAAGCGAGCAGAAGGTCTATAGAGGAGTGTGATCCGACGATCAGACCCGTCTACCATGTTCTCATACTAGTAGCCCATGCCGGTACAGGAGTCCGTGACCATATTCTATATTGGCCCAATGGCACAACAAAGTGACGATAGGTTCGATCGTGGAATGTCCGCTGTGGAAGAGTAATTCAGACGGGAACCCAGATACTCCGATGTACAGAGGACCAACCACTTTTGCGTTGAACGAGGCCCCGTGGGAGCCTCGCGTGATCCGCAAACTGCGAACCCAAGCTCAGCATTTTCAGCGACGGTGTCGATGTACTCACTGTGAACTCGAGCATCCCATGAAATATGCTCTAATGATGAGATTCTGTCGGTGGATAACCTACGGTCTCATCCTAGAGTTTTGTGCTGGGATTTATCGGCTTCAAGTTGTTGGGTCACTTGAACCGTGTGGTAGCGTATCGGTGTGTCTTTTTTAATTTTCCGTTTGGGTATCACCGTTGCTAATTATCTTCAGATGTCTAGTAAGGTCTATATTTCCCGGTTTGGTGTTCAGAAGAGCGAAAAGTTGAACCAACTTCCCGCAAGCCCCCCTGTCCTCATGATCACACACCACTGGCATCTTTCCCTGTCACCCACAGCTGAGCGCTGAGCTTCAAAGGGCTTGCATGTCCACCGATGTTTTTGAAAGTGTTCGATAAGAGGAATGGGGGGCAATTGTGTCCATACACATGTTTGCAGAATGCGGCGGTGGCGACGAAGGTCTCACATCAGGTAGGCGTTTGATCTAGGTATATCGCGATTGGGGATCGCTGACCAGATAATCTCTGGTATAGGGTAAGGGACTTGCTTGGTAGGGAACGTGCCGATCTGAAGGTACTGGGTAGATGTTCAGATCGGTGGAAACGGACCGGCCATTCCGAATTTGGAGACCCGATCGTTCCCAACACTCCGTTGAAGACACTACCCACGTGGGGTACGTCCCGTGATCCCTTTTTTCTGAGGGAATACAAAATGTAGAGTTGACAGGTGATTATTGGCAAAAGACGAATGGTGGGAGAGTCACATCCCGATAGTACGGATCTTCCGGCTGCGCAAAATGAGGTACATTGCACAAATGGAAACTAGTAAAATGAAGTACCATGACAATGCCCCTTTGTTTGCTCGATGAGACGAATTAAAAAGTTCTAGCCATGTTCACCATCCGCGACCGGCCCCGTTAAATTGACCATCGTGTCTGGGAACACTTGCTGCACTTTAATAAAGCGCGTGGCCAACGCGTGGTGCAGGGTCGTCGTCATTTCCGTGCTGATTGCGTGATGATCGGCCGCGTCGTACCTTTTGGCCGCGATTGATCAGGTTCATCCACATGAGATTGGCAAGACAATCCACATGTGTCATCCTGTTCCCGAATATAACCGGGTCTTCGATGTCGATCGCGGGTGTTTCAGTTTCGAACACCACGAGGCTAACCGTGAGGACAGATAGGCCAATTCCCGCTCGACTTGAACAACTCACACCGAGCAACAGGAACAGTCGAACATTGCCATCTGGAGACCAGTTTCGTCGGTGGGTGTTGTTGAAATTGTTGACGGTTGGGGGGAGGGGGGGAGGCAATGAGGACAAAAGCGGGAGTGGATGTGACAGTGTGACAGTGTGACGCGAGATTGGGCGAGGGTGGGCATGCGAGCATCCAGAAATGATGGAGAGGAGCGGATGGCTCATTGCGTTGTCATTAGGTTCACACTGCAATCCCGACACCAAAACTGCCATCCCATCATAGAATGCCTTGCAGGTAAACTGTGAGAAGCGAAAGTAAGTGTACAGCAGCTAAGGACAAGCGGGGGAGGAGATGGCAAGACGACTGATTCAGGACGAGCGGGGTGGCATGTATTGAGGTGTGGTGAAGGGGTTTGCGGAAGGTGACTGAAAGCAAGATAAGCAGAAAGAGGGAAAAGTGTGCCGAAGGAGGGATTCGCACAGAGGCTTGCAAGCAAATGGTGGGTACTAGATAGGCCCAGTGACAGTGACTCGGAGAAGTAAAAACCTGAGGGCGAGGGTGAATGTCTAAATTAGTGGGCAGAAGGGGTTCCATAGAGACACGCTCCCGGGCCCTGAAGCGCAGTCAATGGAACACTTAGTCATCATGGCTTAAGGAATCAGGATGACGCTAGTCCATCCAAGCTTCCTTCAAATTTCTGCATCCGTGGGTCATAATCACCGACCTCATGCCACTTTCTGGGTAAAGGGGCGTCACATGCACAGGTAGAGACACATGGTGCGTTGCCGATTTGACCGCTGTATCAGGCACATATGCACTCCATTGGCAAGCTGTAGAAGACTTCTCGATGAGATCCGATTCCTCTGAAGTGCCTTGGCAGGGCATGCCTCGTCGCACTCCGTCAAATGCGTCACAGCTGCTGTTACGATCTGATGCGGTGGCCAGACTCCCGCGAGGCTGCAAACTTTACGATCATGGTTGCTCCAGTAGAGAGGGATCCCACGGTGAATTAATCAGGTACAGGCCGTTGTTACATGCGTGGCTAACGTCTGGGTCGAGGGCTTACTCTTTCGGAGAACTGTCGTTTGGACTATGAAGACTGCACTCACAATGACCTGGGTTGAGATCGAGACATGTAGTTGCTGCGGATCTAGTGAGTACCCTTCCATTAGCTTACTATGCACTGTCTTTGACGGGGGTAATCGGACCCTGACTCTGAAGATTAGTATTAAATAATTTCCGCACGCGGCCCCCCAAGACCTCGCAACCTCGGGGATACGACCAGCCATTGGCTTTCGTGGACTTGGGCATGTCCTACACGTTGTTGTCCTTGCCAATGGCTGCATTAATCCCCGATCGCAGATATAAACATGTCTGTCAGAATTGGATCAAACCAGTTGACATGTCCTACACCGCGCAGCTCACACCGGAACTGTAGGCGTTTCCCTCGAATTTTCCATCCAAAATTGACCCATCTACAGCATTGAGTTCCTCCTTAACCTTCCCGCGCCTCTAATCACCTGTCGCTGCGTCACCGTTCATGGCGATGAGTGTGGAGCCGTCCTCCCCGCAGATCGCATTCTCGTGTCCAAACACCTGCGCGATGAACACGCTCTCGGAGGTGGAAATAGTAAACAGCGCGTCACATGTCCGTGGCGGGACTGTTCACGACACGTCCTGCGGGAGAGCCTTATCCGCCACGTGTTGTCAATTCACCTTGGGTTACTGACGTGGGTCTGCCCTGCATGTCTGAAAGTATTCGCCCGGAGGGGAACGGCACACAAATGTCACCCTGGTGGCAAGATGTTGCTACACTTGTGAAAATGCGCCCTGACCCTCTTTTCTTGCTGTGAGTAATAGTCCTCCATATCCAAAATTGAATACTCAGAACATTCGTAGACGACTCTGGCAGTCCCACTCTAGAACTTCTTTTCTTTTCTTCTCGTCCATCTCATTCATTCATTCACCCATGTCATGTAGTAATAACTACGTCCCGTTATAAAATCAGGTTGTGACATGGTTTGATATTGCAGCAACGATGTCCGTTGGTGTTCCGCAGTACGGTCAATCTTTTTTGTCGGCCTCCTCACTAAGTGCGCCCGTCACTTTTTCCCTGCTGATACTGCATGACGGAAAAAAAAAAAGAATGATTAGCCCGAGCCGTGGGTGGGTAGATGGGACAAGCCTTCGATGCGAAAGGTATAAGGATGTTTTCGCCATACTCATCGCCACAAGTAGAACTGGAAATCAGATGGTGTTCTTAGCGATGTCTCCACCAGAACGCACCCGTAACTTGCCGAGGGGTAAACGACAGTATTGGGGAGCGCAAAAACAATTTAGATGTAGCAAATGTGTGAGCACATGGAGTCTTGTCGCCACCACCTCCTAGCACTGTGGCTACATGGCAGTTTGTTCGGCTGGCACTACACGCCGGTGATTCCGTCCTGGGAGCAATATGTCGTCGGCGTGCTTGACTGGGTGGCACCGTCAGAAAGTAACATGGTACCCTTACACGAATCCGTCCGGATATCCATGGGTTATGCTAACTGCGCGATCAAGACGTTAGTTGGGCGGGTGATGAAAAAATGGTGCAGCGGGACACACGAAGTATGAGGAACGAGCGGATTCTGAGTGGTGTAGGGGATGTGTGGCAGAACTTGACGTTTGCAATGACCCGGAGGATGAGAGGGGGTTGCAATGGAACAAAGCGAGCGGGAAGCGAGGAGAAGGAGGGTGGGAGTTACGAGAGCGCGCCGACGTATTTAGTTTCACTGGGAAAGGAGGAAACGAAGCATCTTTACCTAATTCGTCTCTCGCTGACGCGTGCCGGTCTGGGTGCGATGTGAGCGCCTAGCTCCTTTTCGTCTTCCTTCAATATAGCGACCACCTGCAAAATGTCTGATCCAGACAGCAAGACGGAGAAACTCATCTGCACACTCCAAGTTTTCTTAACGAAGCCCAAGTGCTCGTGAGATTAACACATCCTCCCTGTACGTTCGTCTGAGAACTCTTGGAACGCATACAAATTCTGAGCTAAATTCCCTGGAAGATTTGTATGCTGAGTTTTACTAGCTTGGACTCACTGGAACCGGAGGTGGCATCTGAGCCTGTGTCAGGTAGGTGGATATTGTATAGTATCCCTACTGCTGATCTTCCTCACGTAGGTTTGACATGCTGTCATGCTATGGAATGAGGTCTATGTTGCCCTGCTCTCCGAGATGTGAGTTGCGAGAGCAAACCCATCTGGCAGCCGGAAAGAACAGATTGAACGCTTACACATGTTCGACCACCTACTCACAAGCCACTATCTCCCTAGATAACGAGTTCCTGTCTCTCCACCGTTCAAAGTTCAAACTGAATCTCAAAGGAATTCGATAGAAGGATCGCGGGTAGCATTCGCATTCGCAGGGGGTGACTCGGACGTTGTGAGAAGGAGTCCTTTTGAATCTCGAATCAGGTAGGTGTTCGATGTAGGTCGACGGGTGATAGCGATCACTGATACATGATAGCGTTTATATGGTTTATCTGATGTAGGTGGTAGCGGATTTCCTTGGCATGGAACATGTTCAATGATCCGAGGTTGTTAGGTAGACGACTGAGGGCATTATGCAAATGGCCCTGTCATGTCTCGCCTGGATACTGTGCTATTCATAGATCTGGCAGATGGCGAAGGACCCAAACTCTGTGGTGATTCTTGCGAGGAAACATGGCCAATGTATCGATACCTCTCAGTCCGTATACGTTGCCTCTTTTTTTTTTTTTTTGGGGGGGGGGGGGTGGTAATTCCTAGGCTTGTTCAACTGGGGATGACTAGCAAGGCGAAAAGCAGAACCAGTTGCGAGAGCTTTTGTGACCCAGTGCCTGGATTACTCGTCCAAGCATGGTGTCAGCTGCCTGTTCTACTAAATTATAGCTTGGACGGTTCTGAATAATTGACGGAAATTTTAGCATGAAGTGCGGAAGAAACCGGAATATCATGTTTGTATATGTATACGTTTGTATGATTGAAACAGTCTTCCACCGCGCTCACAGAAAGGATCCGGAGCTGTTGAAATGAACGGCAATTCACAATTGAGCAGCCTCGAGGCTCAGTGGCTGATGAAGCTTATGAAGGTCTAAGTGTGACATTCACAAGGATCTTATTACAGCCGCATCACCTCACCGCAGTGCTGAACATTTCCGTCGTTCCATTTGCCGCATAAACGTTTGATTGTCAGCAGCGAGAACCCTCACCCATACCCGTCTCACAAGATTCGCTAGTGAGTCTCTGGCTCATAGTCAAGTTTGGACCGTACTGATAACCTCTCAAAGATGGGAAAGAACTTGAAGTGAGTACGTCAGTACACGAACCAAGGAGTCGATGCCTCAGTCTGGTGACTCTGGTCATGAAGATGTCACGCACACATGTCATCACGCACACATTTCAGATTTCCGAGATCCACTTGCCTGCTAAATGTGGCAAAGAGAGCACCCAGGTACCCATCATGCACACTCGTTATCTGCGCACGCCAAGTTGGTTGGGTGCATGGCTGACTCCTTTAAAAGCGCGGATTGTTCCACCAGCAACGGTTAGCTACCTGCCTAGTTGTATGTGTGCTTCTCCTTGAACTCAATTCCTGACCTGATCTGTCGTCAGGATCGACTCTTCATCTTCAGCATTATCGCAACCAAGGCTACCCGCCAACAGGTCCCCAAGATGTCCCACCCAGAGGAAATCTCACCAGAGCTGTAAGTGTGCTTCCCTCGAATTTGTCTCTAAAGTGCTGACATATATTCAGCATCGAGCTCCTCCTCAACCTTCCCGTGCCTCAGATTACCTGTCGCTGCGTGACCAGACATGGAGACGACTGTGGTGCCACCCTCCCTGCAGACTCCGACCTCGTGTCAAGACACATGCGCAATGAGCACGCTCTCAGAGGGGGAAACAGCAGACAGCGTGTCGAATGTCCATGGCGTGACTGTCCACGACACCTCCAGCGGCAGAGCGTGGTCCGCCATATTTTGTCGATCCATTTACGGTTGTCGACGTGGCTCTGTCCTCGATGCTCCAGAGCATTTTCACGAAGGGGGACAGCGCACCGCTGTCACCTTGATGGCGAAACGTCACCGCATGCGTAAAGGTACAATCTCCCAATACACCTTTCGTCCTTCTTTTCTCATGCTCATGGCGAATAGAAAGTTTTCGGTCTCGGACAGGAGCCACAGAAGGGTTGTTTAGGTTGGAAGGACGGCCATCAAAGTCGTGGGATCATGCTGGTGGTCCCACCTTTGTTGGTCATTGTGTTATTTAATTTGCGCAGATTCGAAACACATGAAACTTCACGAAAAAGAAAGTAGTATATTTAATATTTAATATCAGTGTCGTCTGATGGCAATCTCCACTGACATTTTACGGTGTGCACAATCTGATTATTCATATCCGAGAAATGGACTCACCTGTCCTCCATACCACGAGCGCGCGTCGCAGGGTACTATGATCAGGCCGACAGACCAAATGCGCCATCATGATCATGTTCTAAGTCATAGAACATCTCCCGGGCCGTGATCTCGTCGGTATAGTCCGTGACCAAGCTCTACTCTGTCCCGATAGCAGCAAAACGAAACTTACCAAAATGCATCGCTGACGCAGAACGAGTCACATCGTCTAAATTCCTCCCTATTCCCCTCATCTCGAACAGCCGTCCGGTAAGTCGAGCAATACACAAATTCGGTATTCAAGGTCTTCAAATTACAATGAACAATAGGCTCGAGGAGAATGAATGTGCCCCAGGGTATGCAACATATCAGGCAAGTGACCCCCCTTCCTGTCAGGCTCACGTCTGATCCACCAACCCTACGAGCTCAGCATATCCAGCGAGTCTTCCGCGTGCCACGTCCGATATCTACCGACCTATATCTGCGACAAAATCGATACGCATCCGTGATGGCGACGGTGATCTCGCATCAGGCAAGTGTTCGGATGATCGCGATCAGGGATCGCTGACCAGATAACCTTCAATACGTTTATCTAGTATAGGCGGCAAGGGACTCGCTTGGTAGGGAAAACGCAGATCTAAAGGTGCTGAGTAGATGATCAGGGGTGTTCGAATCGACGGAATCGGCCTGGCCATGTCTTACTTGGGTTACACCCTGTACCCCGATCTTTTCCAATACAGTACCCTGTGCGCGGAAGACTTGCGTCTAGCATGGGGGCAGCGATGGACAAAAGCCTGGAGTCTGGCTCTCGTTATACCTCTACAAGGATTACTTATGTGTGGGGTGCGTCCTCGGGCAAAATCGCAGACTGAAGTAAGCGTGTCGTTCTATGTTTTGTGAAGTTGCTGGATCTTTTTGGCCTAGTTACTGGATCATTTGTTCGAGATCGGTCTCATGATGAAGTTCGCTGGTATCACTACGGTTCCGGATAACTGACGAGTGATGGGAGAATCATGCCCGACAGTATGGATCTTCCGGCTCCGCAATCAGAGGCATCTCGGACTACTTAATGGAATCAAAATTGAGTAGAAAGAACGGCCATGACAATGAATTCATTATAGATACTGGGTTTCCACGCACCATTATGGTCGTGGGGAGGCCCTACGGGTATACTGTACAAGCTATGGTTATTCGATAAGTGAGACTGCTACCAAATTGATCAAGACGTGTCTGGTGATACTCACTGCACTTCTGCATCGGATTCGCCGTCCTTGATGAAGAGCATGGCCAACGCGTGGTGCAGGCTTGTCTCTATTTCCGTCCCGATTTTGTGATAATCAACGTCTGCTGCTCCATTCTATCACTAAATGAATTAGGGTCTTCGTCGTCGATCATGGATGTTCAGTTTTGGACGCCATGGGTGATGATCATTTACTTCTCCAGTGATGGCGGAAGTGCTGCAGAAGAGGCATGGATCCAGGCAACAAATCCTGCTGTGCGATGCTCACATAAACACAGGCCTGGGGACGACTGTGCGACGCAAGGTGGGACGAGGGCCATTTCGTATGCGAGCGCCTAAAAACAATGGTGGGGAACGAATGTGTAAGGGGGCCGGCCGCAATGTATACACCCAGCTTGCGAGACTTAATGGTCAACTGCAGGGTGTGGACTGCATAATGGACATTGCACGCTGGGACGTGCGGACAAGCGAAGTGCCGATCCATCATCGTTGGGGGTGGATCAATGCTTCATCATGAGTCAGGACTGTAATCCAAGACCAGCTGTCACCCTGTCGTCCAAGGACCTTGCAAAGTAAACTTGGAAGGATGAGAGTGGTGGGAAGACTGGCGAAGGATAGCGAGAGTGAATATGATGGGATGACTAATTCAGGACGAGCGATGCGGCGAGTGTGGAGGTGACGTAGGGAAGAGCAGTTCAGCGGCGAAGATGGCAGGTTGAAGGGCGGAAGATAGTTGTAAGCAAGAAGAGAAAGGAAAGGATGTTCAAGGATATTCATGAAGGGTTTCGTGGAGAAATAATAAGTTCGCGGGAAAACTGCATCTAGCTCGTGGATAGTTTTTGTCGTCTCCTTCCCTACTTCCCTCCCCTCATACAGAGGTCTGGGGTTGACAGTAGAGGACCGTTGAACATATCTTTCCATGGGGGAAAGTGGAAGTGAGAGGGAGTTTTCTGCGTTGTAGCCTGATACGGCAACGTTGCCCATTGAGCGAACGTGGGATCCAGCGGAGTGAGTGCGGATTCATAGTGTGCCATCCATTATTGTTACGGGGAATCGCGTAGAAACACAATTGACTGGCCCAGAATTCATATCCTCGCAGACCTTGAAAGTTAACGTTCTGATCATACAAGAGATGCATGCAACTGGTTCGCAGTCGCCAAATTCAGAAATCTCAAAAACCATGGTCCCAAAAAACTAAATTACAGGTGACATCCGAATGGAGGTGCTACAGTCATTGCTTCTGCGTGCACGTCGGAATAATCGTAAAGGAGTTGAACCACGGGGGACATATTTCAGCAATGTGCGCCTCATGTTTCATCCATTCATACACCAAGCTGTGTAATATGTGCCTTTGGATCCGGCATCCCTCATTGCACATGCTGTCGCGATGTGATGCGGTGGGCAGAGTTACATGAATCTCAACCTGCACGAAATGAGCGCTCCAGTTCTGTTGACCGTCATGCATTCTGGTGAATTCACACGCTGATTATGTAAGCCGCTTTCATCCTTCCATTCTAGCTCACTTAGCGGCGCGCACACATTACTCCTTCACATATTTCTGAGGCGTTAGTACTCGCATGCAGACCACGCACCCTGACAGCCTCATGACGACAGAGATTTCGTTACGTGGCTGGTGCGGAATGCATTCCATTTTCCCAATTCATACGATGGGACAAGGCGGGTTGTCTTTGATGGTGTAATACGTTGCGTATTCCCCTCTTGAAATTTGATACGCTCGTTGTTAGATCAGGATTCCAGAATGCCCATTTGCTGTGGAAAACCGCGACCCTGTGCGAACCTAACCACTTCATCGATAAGCGCCTAGAAGCCACACTGTCGACACACACAACACGTCGGCAAGACAGAGTCTTGATCCTGTCTCACCGTCTTCGTTATTTTTCAGTATCGTGTGGGCGGTAACAGCGCTGGGGGTTAACCATCTTTCCGTATGTGGACACCGTGCACCGTTGAGTTTCTGTACCCGATGGGGCACGGCGTTGTCGAAATGTCGTGGCCTCCAAACGCCAGTTGCATGGTCCATCGACGGATCCGTTTGTTTCCGGTTCGGCCAGTTTGGATCATTGTGATTGGGGCCCTAATTGATCGGGTTTGTGGACTGGATAGCCATCTCTCAGGCGCCGGTCGGCCGAACCCGAAGGCAGGCGACTGCTCAATCAATGTGGGTTTATCATACCCGTAGTCAAAGAGTGTACGTCAGCACGTAAGTGCCAGTGATGGAGATTTGTTCGTAATGTTCGATCTTGTTAATGGTGTCCTGGATAGGGCAATTTGTTAGTGGGAGTGGGACCTCGGCCAACAGCAACGGTGGCAGTCTTGCAGTGACTGCTAAACGGACTCCTCAGCACGAAAGACACCCGTTCGATGGGCATCACTGAGCTCGCGTGTGATGCTGACGATAGACATTCTTGCCGGTGTAGGGGTGGGTCTTTCATCCCGCCCAGAGAGTCGTTTCGGCGGAAATTGCATGTGTCCAAGCAAATTGTTGGTACATCCACTTTTTTCTCTATTTGCCCTTTTGTATCTTTAGGGGCTGTCGTTTGATGATACCTACTTTGTTTTGCTGTGTCTGTAGTTAGTTTCTTCCTTACATTGTCTGTGAATCATTGTTGAATCATTGTTGTGTGTCGGCAACATGTATTCCGTGCTTTGCCATGTTAAAGAGACTATTTTTGCAATCTATGGCATATAATGGCCAATGTTCTGTCAACCGGAGGCAGAGTGTCAGTTATTCTTTTGAGGCTGATGATTCTAGAATGATAGTGCATCACTGTACTTCCGATATGGATTCATGCTGAATTGCACAATGTACAGGTTTCTCTCTCAATTGGTTTGTTGGTCATCTGTTCTGTGAAGCTCGTACAATTCAGTATTGTACACTGAAATGTCAGATCAGATCGATTTATTCTGTCAATGCGTACGAGAGAACCGTCCTTGTATTGTCTTGACATGCTTGACTATGTCTTCTCTCACAGTACATTTATTCGGTGGCGGCGATCAGGAGAAATATGACATCCTGGCGCACCAGCTGATTGTCCAATGATGGTACTGCACGAGGTGCTGTTGTTTCCATCGCGTTTTCTGTGGTGCTTCGGGTTTAATGTTCCACGTGACAGGCTGCCGTCCACCGACGAGAACAGCCCGCAGCGGGCATTGCCGCGAACGTTCCCCTTTGTAGCCTATGTTTGTGTCAGAGGTGGTATTAGGCTTGACGGGTGGCCGTTGATGAAGATGGTGCCATTATTTTTGTGCTGTCAGGGTGAGGACGCAAGGGTCGGAGTGATTGGGTTGTACTATGACGGACTCTGTCAGGTCTAAACCTTTGGTGAAGAGATGACTCACATTGGGATTGGCCCACTCCAATCGATGCTATCCTCATTTACTGAGGAGCACTTATTTTTAATCTCCACTCAGAACCATTGGGATGCACGACTGTGTCAAAAGCCTGTGGACACTCGTCTACGGCCAAGGGTGACATCTGTCGCTGGGGCAACTACCTCATGGTTAGTAGTCTTTGAAACTGTGTAGAAATGTGACTTTCGCACTAGTAACTGTTGTTTCGCTGCCCTTGTATGTACGCGTTGCAGAGCTTAAGAATGAGGAAGCGAGGGTACGCGCTATGACAGGTGTCTGGGTGCAACTGTATCCTTCGCTTGCTCCTGCCCCAAATTGCTGGATTAAGGCCACACACTTTTCGGGACTGAGGCAAACGAGCGAGGAAGGTGTTGCTGAGTTTATATGGACGATGTGGTTTGTCACTGGCAGCGCGACCCATCAGACCCTCTTGCCTCGACATTACTTGCTTCAGGTCCATAGTTCACGAATGTGGTTAAACGGGACTAGAAAAAGTTAGCACGGTGTTCAGGCAGGTAACCGTCAGCGATGAGCTCAACAGCGTCTCTCTGCCTCAGGCATCGAAATCGCTTCCTCAACGCTCAACACCCTGAAACGTTCCCCGGCGAACCTATGAGGTTGTTAAGACGGGGATGTTCGTCAGAGTGACCATCGAGAGTTGATGTCACGTCCTCGGACCTCGAACTGGCTTGCTCGACGTCATTCAGCTATCCGTAGCGATCAAACGTTGTCTAGACAGATTGGTTTGTCGGGGTGATCATCAGAGGTGAGGACGAGTGCATCATTATAGTCCGACATCGCACATGTCAGCTCGCTCCCCAATGCGCTGGAAACGGATGGGCGCTCAGCATGGATGTCCAAGTTCCAACACGTTGAAACAAGTTCCCCGGGCAAGCAGCGCTCCGGGATGTTCGAAATGACTATGGAAGTAAAGCGCGATCTTGCACAAGTAAATGGTTCCGTGAAGTCGTGGTGCGTTGCATGTGAGTGCAAGTGACTGGACTGGTAAGGTTGTTTATACGGCCGGGTAGTATATCGAGGTGACAATAAAGCGCGAGGTCAGCGACATCCCAGCCCTTCTGTCACTTGGCTCCCGACGTGCCCAGGACCAGCAAACTCTTCAACATCCTCTGAAGACCAACGGGTTGCACGAGAGTGGGATTGGGAAGCCGGACATGAATTGCACGATCATGATCCGTCTCAGTGCGAAGAATCAACACATCGAGGAGAACCAATCTCCCGAAGTGCGGCGAGGCACGGAAAAGGCAGCCCGGGATCTTTTGAAGAAGTTCACCTCGCTCAATCGCAAGGATACGATTCTGCCAGCCTGCTATCTCATACACGTTGTTGCACGACAGTATTCGGTATGGGCTTGTTCTGGTAGGACAAGGACTTCTCCCGCGGTGCACTTGCATGCTCTAACGCGGTTGACATTGAAAACAACGTACATGATCTGGATAGACAGAGAAGTCTTCATCGGAGCTGGGAAGCTGTAACGCGTCCCGGAGAGATCCGGCATCTTTGTCTGAGCCACTCGATAGCAATTTGAGAGTACCGCAAGTCTAAAGCCGCTGTGCCTGCCTCCCGCGGCACTGTAGCGGCTCGCATGAGTCTATGGTGGCGAGGCAGTGTGAGTACGACAAATGCAACGTCGTGATACACGAAATCGAGTAGTCGTAGGACTGGTAGACGCACGAGTTGCATGCGAGTGCGCCGAGATTGCTTGCTCTGAAGACCACGAGGAGCACGGAGTAAATAACAAGGTCGTTGCCCAGGTTGTTTGAGGAGGTAAGGGGTTTAAGTGGGTGACGATCAGAAGTGAGGCCGACACCATCACTCAGCCTCGAGATCGCTACCTTGAAGGCAATTAGCTCCCCAAAGCTCGAAATGGGCCCTGAAGGATTCTCCGGGACTGTTGAAACGGCGTGAACGTAAGGAGTGAAGTCAACAGTGTCCGGATATCTTGAGAACGTTGCTCGAGGGCGGTCGGCTCCAGAGGCGCAGGACACGACAGGAAGTATTGCCGTATTACTGAGGCTGTGAAGATACCCAGGCTTGCGAGGATGATTAGGATAACGAGGGAGGTCTGCAGTAGAGCTGAGCATTGAAACGTCATCCACAAGATCAGCCAGCCTCCGAGCCTTGAAACGAGCCTGGAAGGAATTACTGAAGTTGTTAAGACAGCCAGGCTTGTAGAGATGGCCAAGCAAGTTGAGATCAACAGCGTCCTTCTTCATCTGTTCACGTTTGTTGGCGAACGGTCAGCGAGAGAGAGGGAGGGAGAGGGAGAGGGCGCGGCGTCGCGTCCTCGTCGTCGCGTTCTCGTTGCGAGGTGGGAGAGGACGAGGGTGAGGATGAGGGTGGGGCGGACGAGGGGAAGGGAGAGCCTGAGGGCGAGGGCGCGGCGTTGTCGTTGTCCTCGTCCTCATCCTCATCCTCGTCGCAAGGTGGGTGAGGACGAGGGTGGTGAGGGTGAGGGTGGGGCGGATGAGGGGAAGGGAGAGGATGAGGGC